>JASDQU010102930.1:262101-294371 GCA_032191745.1 Picea mariana | reverse complement strand
CATGTGGGCCCCATTTGGATAAGTTAGTACGTCAACTTCCCGGGGTTGTAACTTTTGCATATGATCTCCGTTTTAGGCGCACGATAGCTCGTTGGAAAGGTATATCATAGGAAGACACATATTGATGACTTTGGAGAGCCCTAAAAACTTTTTTTAGGGAATCAAAATGGACCCACAAGTTAGGGACCCAAAAACTACGAAACAAATTGCCAAACTGGAAAATTGCCAAAATGAACTAGTTGGAATAGGTGGGATGCCACTGACATCCATATGGATCAAATTTCGCATGGGGGAAGGAAAAATAACAATAATTTGATGATATGAAGCCTCTCTGGTGCTTATCTCTAGTACTCTCCTTACTTGATCTGCAACAACCATTTGAGATTGAGACTAATGCCTCAGACTATGCTATAGGAATAGTTCTGACTCAGCATGGTCATCCAATAGCATACCATAGTGAGATACTCTCAGATACTGTCCGTAAATACCCCACCTATGACAAAGAAATGTATTCCATTGTGAAAGCATGTCATCAATGGAAACATTACATTCTGGGAAAGGAGACAATCATCCACACCGATCACAAGCCTCTGAAGTTCATACAGACACAGGGGAAGTTTCGGAACGACTTCCATCAAAAGTGGTACACATACCTAGATCATTTCTATCTCAACATCAAGTATAAAACATGGAGAATAAATCATGTTGCTAAATGCCTTAGTCTACCTCTCATTGATGAACTCACCACAATGCTCCATTAATGTGGGCATGAGGCATCTGAGTGGCCCCAACTTTATCATTGTGACCATGAATTTGCCACCACCTATCAGCTCTTGGGTACAAGAGAGAATGTCACCGATTTTCACATCCAGGATGGACTATTATTCCATTTGGGCCACCTCTTTGTTCCCACAAGTGAGCATGCAAAGATGATTTTGGAGGCTCGCTACAGTCAGATGGCATAACATTTTGGCGTGGAGAAAATTGTGGCCATTCTACATAAACATTTTTATTGGACAAAACTTTGACAAGACGTCAACAAGTATATCATATCTTGCACTTCCTATGCTACTTTCAAGAAAACCATCAAGAATCAAAGATTATACACCCCTCTTCCTACTCCCGAGAGTCCTTGGGAATCCATATCGATGGATTACATGTCTGGACTTTCGTCCACCAAGCATGACAATGATTTTGTATTTGTGGTGGTTGATCGATTTTCGAATATGGTCATTATCATAGCCTGTAAGAAGAGAAACACAGTGGTAGATACTACCAAACATTTCTTTGAACGGGTGTGGGTCCATTTTGGGATACCACAAACCATCACCTCAGATCAGGAAAATAGGTTCCTCAACACATTTTGGTCGAGTCTTTGGTCACTGTTGGACACCAATCTCACTAAATCCACTACTTTCCACCCCCAAACCGATGGATAGATAGAGATCATCAATCAAATGATTATGCACATCCTATGCATGTACAACTCTAAGAATATATGTACATGTGATGAGAGTCTTCCCTATGTTCAGCACAACTACAACATGGATCTCCATATCTCCACCGAGCATAGCCCATTTCAGGTGGGGCTGGGATTCCAACCCTTGGGTCCCATTGATGTTGAACTACCTCTTGCAACCACACATGCAAAATATTCCCATGTTCAGTCTGAGGCCGAAAAATCCACCAAATTCATTGAGTGGATTCAGCACATTCGCCAACAGGTCCATGAGATTTTGCAAAAATCCAATACTAAGTACAAGCATCGCCATGATCAACACTGGGTACTGCACCAGTTTCAAGTGGGAGACAAGGTCTGATAACATTTGTAGAAAGAGCACCTTACAGGGCCCCATCAGAAGCTCCTCTCACTTTTCTATGGGCCTTACACTATCACCAAGGTTGTGGATAGAAATGTGTTTGAGCTCAACACTCCACCCTTCCTTGGCTTGCACTCAGTGTTCAATGTGGACCTCCTTCGACCATATTTTCCACCATTATTGGACACCTCAGTGATCACAGAATAGTTGACACCAAAAAATATCAACCCTAACTGCATGGATCATTCATCCACTAATCAGATAGTGGACACATAGGTCAAGGGAACTCGCCAACAGAGGATCCAACTTTATCGGGTTGTCAAGGCAGGGAAACTCCTACACCAAGGAAAGTGGCTCACCCGGGGCCAAATTCAGAAGAAGTTTCCTCACCTAATGGGGGAACTCAATGCAATGAATATCATTTATTCCTAAGGGGGGAGGACTGATCCAGGTGGATATTGGTGGCCACCCACCTATTCCAACTAGCTCCTCTTGACAGTTTTTGGTTCAACACGTTCTTTTGTACTTCTTTGTAATTGTGGGTTCTACACTTTTGGGTTTGTTTTAATCCCTACATAGATTCTAGGTGGATATTGGTGGCCTCCCACCTAATCCAACTGAATTATTTTGGAAATTTTACATGTTAGTACATCTTTATGTACTTTCAGGGCTGTTTTGGGGCCCTAAACAATGTTTTTTTGGCTTTCCACAATCAAACTGTAGACAGAGTCAGAGTTCGACGACATAATGTGTAGTTCTCAAAATTTCATTTCCAACGGGCTATCACATGCCTAAAATAGAGGTCGTATGCAAAAGTTACGACCTTGGGATGTTGATGTACCAACTTACCCATCGGGGCCCACATAACTTTTGACGTTTCATCTCATAGGGTTAGGGTTTTGGATGTCTAATGTTTTGGAATTCATTAGTCATGTTAAAAATTCCTCTACAGCCTCATTGTAATCATTCTACTCAGACGAATGTGCATAGTAGCCACATCACTTCTCAGAGATAGATACCACCATTCGAGCAAGTTGTTTCAAGTTCTACAATTTTACAGTTTCAACCTATTTTATTTATTCAATAGAAGTTATTTTTCACTGGATATCTATTGTTGTTCTTTGTATCTCTATGTTATTGTATTCAGACTATTATTCCTTTTGTTTCTCTCATAAATTTGGACCAAAAGAAGTTTTGGGTAGAAAAAGTTGCTGCTACATGTTACTTGATTAACCGGTCTCCCACATCAAGTCTAGTGAATAACATCCTATGGAGGTCTAGATGGGAAATAATCCCTAATTTTAACATCTTCATGTTTTTTGTTGTGAAGCATAAGCTCATTTTCCTAAGGAGAAGAGAATGAAGTTGGATAACAAGTAAATGGAATTTGTCTTCATCATCTATCATGTTGGTGTGAAGGGATATAAGATTTGGGATTCAGTGGTTGGAAAACGTTTGTATACAAGGAACTTTATTTTCAGATAACTTAAGAATTTTCCCACAGTGGTGCAACCATAATAGGATGAGAAGAAGTTAGTGGTTCATCTACCACCCAAGAAAAATAAGTTTAAAATAGAAAATAAACCATAAGTTCATGATGGATCTAATGAGGAGGAGGGTTCAAAGAGTTCATAAGAGGAGGAAGAAACTCTACCTCAAAATTTAAGGAGGCCCACCTGGAAAACAAGGAAACTAGATAGGTATAATTATAGTTTGTTTGATTTTAGATGTATATTTTATTTATTTTCTAACATCGATGAGTCTAGAACAATGAAAGACACAGTGGAGATGGAAGATAAGGACTCTTGGAGACTCACCATGGATGAGGAAATGGATGTAATCATAAATAATAATACATGGGACCTGGTCCAATTTCTTGATGGAAAGAAACCTAGTAGATGTAAATGGTTGTTCAAAAAAAAGATCTATTTAGATGGAAATGTTGAAAATCACAAGTCAAGGTTGGTTGCAAAAGGATATTTATAGGTTGAGGGGATATACTTTGGTGAGATATTTTCCCCAATTGCTAAGTTAACATCTATTAGGTTCCTATTATCTATAGTAGTGGAATTTGATTTGGAGATAGAATATATGGATTTGAAAGTTGCATTCCTACATGGTGACTTGAAGGAGGAGATCTATATGACAGAGTCAAAGAACTATGTTGAAAAAGGTAAAGATTCAACGATTTGAAAGTAAAAAATGTCTTTATATGGTCTCAAATAGTATCCCAGAATGTGGTACCAAAAGGATTTGGTTGATCTAGAGTAAGTATGTAAAATCTATGCTACAACATTTTTGCATGGTAGATTGTATACCATTGAGTGTTCTAATTTATGTGGGAACTAAGATTTCGGTTGAGTAGTGCCCTAAAATACCTACACATATGGAGTATATGGTTTTTGTTCCCTATGCTAGTGAATTTGGTATTTTGATGTATTTTATGTTCTATACTAGACCAACCAAACATTTAAGTCAATTCATGGCTAATCCTAAATGTGAACATTGAGATACAATGAAGAGGGTGTTCATATATTTGCAAGGTACTTCTTCATATTCCATTTTCTATCATAATGATGTTTCATGGGACCTAAAATGATTGGATATACATGGTTATGCAAATTATGATTGGGTAGGGGATGCAGAAAAAAAAAAAAATCTATGAGTGTATACATGTTTCAATTGTTTGGTGGAGCAATCGGTTGGATGGGTAAGGAACAATATATGGTCGATTTTTCCACTATGGTTGTGGAGTATATGGAAGCTACTCATGCCTATAATGATTCCATTTGATATGAAACTTTTTTCATAGGTAGAGATCATTTGGAGAGATTTTATAGTTCAATGTGATAGTAACAATGACATTTTCCTAGCTAAGAACCCCATCTTTCATGAAAAGACAAATCACACAGATATCGAGTACCATTTAATTAAGAACATGGTAGAGGATGGAAAGGTGATACTAGATAAAGTTGACACCTTGCATAATGTTGCAGATGCATTGACAAAATCAATGAACATAGATAAATTCAAGTGGTTCTATGAGTCTATGGGATTTATGGGCCCTATAAATTAGCTCATAGTTTGATGTATTTTTCCTTTTACCCTTGGAATGTATATGACAAGTGGGAGAATGCTGAGATATGTGTGTCATACACCTTCCAATGTTTAGTGGAGCATGGAATAATTGCAGTGTTGTAGTGGAGAAGAGAATAATTACAGTGTTGTAGTGGAGCAAGAATACATGTAGAGCTATAGAAGGAATAAATGTAGAGAAGTGACGGAGAATAAATGCAAAGAAATGACAGGGAATAACCTATTGGTGGTTTCTAGTATGTAGAAATGGTAAACTGTAAATGGTTTAAATGGTTTTACTATGCCTATTAATTGAGTGTTAGGGTTGGAGGAAGTTTGTGAGTGTAAGATTTATCTTACTCTTATGATTTCAAAATTTCTCCAAGATTATGCTATTGTTGAAAAATCTTGATGAGAACATAGAGACTCTGTATCACAACCTTTTACCTATTGAATAATAGTAACATTGAGTGTGATTTAGAGTGTGGGGTTTTTCTCATAGAATAATTTTCCCTAGGATATCATGTTGTTAATGTCCTGTTCTTTATTTCATGTGTTTGCAATTGTTCTATTTTTAATATTTGCACCTTATTCTCTCATGGATTAGCATAGGAAGCATATTCCTCACCTTTGCTTCCTTTCAATATTTAATGGTGATAAATTGGACGTAGTTCCTTCTTATAAGTTCTCATTTTCAATATTTAATGGTGATAAATTGGACATAGTTCCTTCTTATAAGTTCTCATTCCTTGATGTTGATTATAGTTATAATTGAACTCTTTTATGAAAGATTCAATTATCCATTACATGAAGGCCCTTTATTCTATACAAAATATATGCATAAAAATTTAGTTATGGAGTTGTAAATTGAGAAAGGGGCTATTCAAAACATTAGTGAAAAAAATAATTTTCTATGTATGTCATGTTTAGGCTTCGTTCCTATCAAAAGGATCTTGTAAGAAAGTTCAAATAGTTCATAAAAGGTTCTTCTTAAGGGAACTAGTAGTTAAAGTACAAACCCTTTACTCTATGATGTTAGAAGATACCTTTAGAAGGAGAAGCATTATGCCAATTTAGTGCATATATTATAAAAATAAAGAATATGGATATGAAGTCACTAATGCAAGAAAAGATGGCATCTAAAGATGGATTAAAAGATGAGGTATTGAAGAAGAAGATCTATTGGATGAAGTATTATCCATTCGAGACTTGTTACAAAGGAGGGTTGATCTAGATTTATGAGTGGAATGAAATGAAAACACATAATTATAATATCAACAAAGAGGTATAGTGAATAATAACAGAGATACAATAACACTTGACTTCTCTTAAATAAGAAATATGTTGAAACTATAAAATGCAGACTGAAAACAAGCTTGCTAGAATAGTGACAGCTTATCTCTGAGAAGATATGTGACAACTACGCGCATTCGCAAGAAGATGAGTACAATGAGGTTCTGAATAAATTTTTACAATAAACATCAATTTCAAAACCCTATACATCCAAAAACCTAACCCTAGGAGATGAAGCACCAAAAGTCATGTGGGCCCCGTTTGGGTAGGTTAGTACATCAACTTCTCGAGGTCGTAACTTTTGCATATGATATCCATTTAGGGAACACGATAGCTAGTTGGAAAGGTCTTGATGAGGAGATTCATTCCATATGATCAATAAGATACTTTAGCTGTCATTGAGGTGCCCAATCGTGAAAAAACACCTTTTAGGCACTCAAAATGGCCCTGAAAGTTTGGGACCCAAAAAACTGCTAAACATAGTAAGTTGCCAAAAAATTGTTTTGAGCCAGTTGGAATAGGTGGGTGGCCATGGAGATCCTCCTGGATTAATCCTCCCCCATTAGGAAGAAATGGTCTCCATTGCATTGAGTTCCCTCATCAGATGAGAAAATTTATGTTGAATTTGGCCCCAAGTGAGCCACTTACCTTGGTGCAGGAGTTGCCTTGATTTGACAACCCGATAAAGTTGGATCCTATGTTGGAGAGTGCCCTTGACCTGTGTGTCCATAATATGATTAGTGATTCCTTTTCCAGGAATTCATGGTTGATCTCTATTGTTTTCAACTCTTATGCAAGCTCCGAGGTGTCCAATAATGGGTGGAAAATAGGGTTTAAGGAGGTCCACATTGAACACTGGGTGCAAGCCAAGGAAGGTGGGGATGTTGAGCTCAAAATCATTGTCACCCACAACCTTGGTGATGGTGTAAGTTCCATAACGGAGTGGAAGAAGATTTTGGTGAGGCCCTATAAGGTGTTCTTTCTTCAAGTGCAACCAAACTTTGTCTCCCACCTGAAATTGGGTGGCACCCAATGTTGATCATGGCACTGCTTGTACTTGGAATTGGACTTCTGTAAAATATCCTGAACCTGTTGGTGGAGGTGTTGGATCGACTCAATGAACCGGGTGGCTTTGTCAGCTTCTTCAGTTGGATCATGTGATGATTCCTCCTAGGTGGTTGAAAGGGGTAGTGCAACATCCATGGGACCTAATGGTTGAAATCCCAACCTCACCTGAAAGGGGATGTGTCCGGTTGAGCTATGTATGGATCTATTGTAGTTGTGTTGAACATAGGGAATACTCTCATCCCATGTGTGGGGTTGATTAGAATTGTACATGCACAGGATGTGTATGATCATCCGTTTGACGACCTTGGTTTGGCCATTCCTATGGGGGTGGAAGGCAGTGGATTTGGTGAGCTTGGTGTCTAGCAGGAACCAGAGGATTGAATAGAAAGTGTTGAGAACATGACTTTCCTGATTTGAGATAATGATTTGTGCGATCCCAAAGTGTACACACACTCATTCAAAGAATATATTGCTAGTGGCCTCCACTGTGATGCTCTTCTTGTAGGTGACCATAATCGCCATCTTGGAAAAGCGATAAACAAAAACAAAAACACAGCCATTGCCCCACTTGGTGGATGGGAGGACTGACATGTAGTCCATTGATGTGGATTCCTAGGGCATGTTAGGAGTAGGCAGAGGACTGTACAGACCTTATTTCTTAGTGGTCAGTTTGGAAATAGTGCAAGTGGTGCAGGAATGTATATACTTGTTGACATCCTGTCGAAGTTTCAGCCAACAGAAATGTCATTGTAGCACTCCCACTATCTTTTCCACACGACAGTGTCCTGCCACCCGAATGTAGTGGGATTCCCAAACCAACTTCTCTCACTCGCTTGATGGAATGCAGATATGGCCCAGATGGCACAACAACGCATACTCAAGATGGAAATTAGTGACAATTGTGTTTGAAACCAACATTTGTTAGGTGTTGGTGAAGTCAGGATTTGTCTCATAGAGGTGGGACATTCACAGGTCTCATGGCCGCAAGAGTCTAACACCATGGTGAGCTTCACGACTGTAGGTATGCCGAGGAAATCAATGACTCGGTTGTGTAGTGTCCCCAAGGCCGAGCCCCATTACAGATCATGATATATGGAATGAATTGTAAATGTGTTCTATAGGCTGGTGAGCCAATTTTTGTATAAGATGGAAGGTTTATGTGGTTGTTAGGCCAGGAAGCCTAAGTGTTTGAAGGCCAGGAGCCTGTTTTTGTACTTGTATGTATGCAGAATATTTAATAAAATATAAACACCGCCAGGTGCAGACCGACCATGATGAATGAGTGATTGGGGACTGAGCGTCCACAGAGTGGGCAAGGGACTAGGGGCTTGATGGTGGGAAAGGGGCTGAGTGATGAGCCTAGGGGATAAACCTAGAGGCTTAAACCTGGAAATAATATTTTAATATTGTTTCAAAAAGATATGTGCATCATATGTTTTATCCTAAGTCCTTTTGTAAGGACACGTGATTTCCCAAGTGGTGGGAGGAACACGTTCTAGTGAACGCATGCAATCCCATGGGTGACAAGTGTCAACCCTGGTGCATGCAGATAAAATGGCCAAGATGAGCCGTGAGGGGGATTCATCCTCCAGTCGAACCGACTGCCCGGAGCCGGAGCGGTAGGAACCAGTCTGCAAGAGACCCTTGTGTAATTTTGATATAGGAAAGAAAGCCTGTGTTTGTCCTAAAGAATCCGTGTACACCCCTGTCTAGAACTGTGGAGTCTGTGTCTGGTCCTAATAAAACCTGGGAGCACATTTCCTGAACAGGAACCCTGTGTTGGACTCGAGTGGTAGAATCCTTGTTTATTTGGGAAAAGCTGAGCTAACCTGTGCGTGGTGTCCTTGTTCCGAAAACATGACCATGAGATCATCCTGTGACTGCTGAACCAGTTTGGGAAGCCTTTGTCTGTTTTCCCCATGGGTTGTTGTGGCCACGCAGTACTAGACTACGTGAGGTGTGTTGGCCTGTGAGCGACTCCTCCAGGGGAGAGAGTGCGCAGAGGAAGGAGAGAGCTCCTGGAAGGAACCNGTAGCTGCTACAGAACCCGGAGACTTCCGGTCCGGTCTGTTCCTGTAACCCAAGGTAAGGGAGACTAGCAGCCAAAGGACTGTCCAGGTGACAGAGAAGGTGCACTCTCCTAGGGTGGAACAGGCATGTGGGAAATGAGGGTCTGTGGGCAGTGAGCGTGGGATATTCCTGGGAGAGAATTCCTTCCTGGTGGTTGTGAGTGATTGTTTTCCCTGTAACCTCAGCCTGAGTCTGGATTCCTTGCCCTGGGGTGGAGCTCAGTCCCAGCTCGGGGGTGACCCACTATTGAGTTGAGGAGCAGTGTGGTCTATGGCTGGGAGGTTCATGGAAGGCCTACATTTGGTTGGTGGATTTCGCCACTGTTTCAAGATAAGTATTTAATTATGTTCTTATCACATTTCCACATGACTGTGCTGTATATATAATCATGTTTTCCGCTGTGTAAATGAATTAGTATGAAGTACTATTGATTGTTAATTATGGAAATAATTCATATGAATACTCTGTGTAGAATGTGTTTACTTGTTTAAATGCATGTGCTTATAATGTCTGTATGAATTATGTAAAAATCCATGTATAGAATGGTAACTGAGAGGTTCGAAAACCTTAGTAGTGAAAAAGGTACACTACAAAGTGGTATCAGAGCTAAGGTTTCGACATTGAGCCTAGATGGGCCAGTGGAGCGGTCTTTGGACTGAGAATGCGAGGGGAAATTGAGTTGGGAGGACCAATTTCGGACCCTGGTTTGCCCCGAAGCGTCAAGGAGATACTTGACGAGTTTTTAAGCTCAGGAGGTTTAGCGGTACTGTGAAACCGCAGCTAGTATGGTCTATGACCACAGAGAGACAGGTCTCTACACCAATGGTGTTAGAACCTTAGTTAGGACTCATTCGGGAGGGAAGGTGAGCCCTCGTAACTGTCGGATCTGGAAAAAAAAAAAACAAATTGTGCACAAGGTTTAAAGCCTTTGGATATTGCACAAGGGATTGGAAAATCGCGATACGCGAAATCCCGATTTGGTTAGGAACGGTCTGAGCCGTCAGATCTCAGTCAGAAAACCCGACAACTGTTGGATCTATCAGGAGATGCCTGAAGGTTAAATCCTAGTATTTAGGGGCGAAAAGCTCCGAATTAGCGAGAGAGAATATGAGCCGTCAGATCTCGGTTGGAAAACCCGACAGCCGTAGGATCATTTGGGAGATGCCCGAGGGTTAAACCTTCGAGACTAGGGGTGAAAGTTTCGAAATAGATCCAGACCGTCTGAAAAATGGAGGACACGTGTCGTGAGATTTTCCATTCCGGAAAATCAGAAATCGCGGAATCGAAGTCACGAAGGAGGTCGGGAATTTTCATGGAAAAAGTCCCGAAGTCCCGAGATTGAATCGAGATCATCCATTCGTTGTGGGCGCCTGACAGTAATCTAGGCAATCAGGGAAAGTTCTGATAGACGAGTCATCCATCGAAAATCAGGATTCGGGAAATCGAGAATCACGGGGACAAGGAGTCCATGCGTTGTGAAACTCCGAACCCCGAAACCCCGATGAGCAGTTTGATTACGGTCACAAGGTAGAGGTCACATGGACCTCAGCATAGCCGAAGGGGCTAAGGCAAAGGTGCATCGGGAATCCTGTGGTCGAGTGTTTTTCAACAATTGAAACCTCGAAAATCTGACATAATCAGAGTCATCCATCTGAGGGACAGGTGTCAGTAGATCTCGAGGAGTCAGAGATCTGCACCATCGGAGGAAACCCCGACAGAAGAGTCATGTGGACCACAGGTGGAACTAGGGGAGGACAGGTGCCAGCAGTTGGGGCAGAGTCAGGAATCGGCATATCGGAGTTCCTAAGGACAAGGAACTCGAGACCTTTCAAGCCCCGAACCCCGAAGGAAATCGGGACCGTTCATTTAGTGGACATGTGGCAGAGATCTGCACCATAGGGGAAAGTCCCGACGAGGAGTAAATTCATCGTCATTTGGAGTTCATAGGGATATCGGGGATCCGGGTGACAAGTGATTCATACACTTTGAAAGAATGATTCGCGAAACCCCGATTAGTGGGGGACAGCTATTAGCTTGACGGAGAATCGCCGCATCGGGAAATCAGGGATTCCATTGACAAGAGGTTCGGTGCATTTCGACTCGCAAACCTCCGAACCCCGATAAGAAATAAGGCCATGGTCACAAACCAACGGTCATATGGTGTGAAGCCTATAGCCGGGGGCTATCATGAAAATAGGCGCATCGCGAGTCGGGGAATCGTGAGTCTTGGAAACACGGGTATTTTGGCATCGTAAACCCCGATATCCCGACGAGGGTTTATTGCTGTGGTCATATAGGAGCCGGTCGCGTGGATTGAAAGCTTAGCCAAGTGGGATGAGGCCACTAAAAGGGGGCGCATCGGAGATCACGGATCGGCATTTCAAGTTGCTAGAACATCATGGGTGTCAAAACCCCAATAGTGGAAACCCCGATAGAGCAAAAGGGGGGATTTCAAAAAAGAGTTTCATGTGGGAGGAAAAATTCCCCGATAGGGAATAGAAGAACGTCAAGTTCTTCGGGCTGATAGAAGGAGAAAGATCCTGTGAGCGGACGTGCCCTGGTAGGCGCGCCTGCATCGAGCCCATGTATAGAATGGCAATTGAAATGACAAGAAGTGGGGAGTCACTGCATAACGAACTCCCGAAAGTTCCGAAAATTGAAGCTTCGGACATCCGAAAAAAACACAGAGCCAGACAGAGCTCAGAAAACCTTGTGAAGATGAAATGTCTTTCGTTCTTGTTCGCATTAGTTATAAATATTGTGGATTGTTTGTGAAGGTTTAAATGGCCTGACAAATTTCAAATTTGATTGCACAGTGTGTGTGCAGAGTTAACGGAGGGAAATACTCCATTTAATCAACGCCGAGTATGGAGTGGGGAAAAGTGCAGTTTACAACTAAAATAGAAGATGAACAGGAAGGAAAGGATGTTAACCTAGGAGTCGAAGGATCGAACTCTAATGGGCATGGAAAGGAGATGGAAAAGGAAGAACATATAATGAAAATCCTTGAAAGATTGCAAAGAGAGGCCAAGGAGCGTCGAGCTGATAGCCGAAAGCTCATGAAAGTCAAGGATTGGCAAGGGAAATTAAACTTAAAATTCTTGCAGAGTCTGGAAAGAATAGAGAAGAAACTTGAGAAGGAAAGAGAATCAGGTATGATAGAGAGTCGCAGAGACCATGGGAGAAGAAGTAGATCGAGGAGTGGTAGCCGACGTCACAGTCACTTCCAAAAACATTCGGACAGGGAGACACACATCAGTTCGAGCCCGTCCCCTACCAGAAAACATCAAAAATCTGGAAGGGAGGAATTGAAAGGAGAGATGAATAAAATTAAGCCTCCAAAATTCAATGGAGAGCATAAGAAGGAGGAAGATGCTGAGACATGGTTACTGGGCATGAAGAAATACTTCCAACTACAGAATTATTCTGCCCATGCAGAAGGTAGAATTGCAATGTACCAGTTGAAAGGAAAAGTGTCCATGTGGTGGGATCAGTTTGTGCAGGTGCAGCACATCAGAGAGAAAGAGGTCACGTGGAAGGAGTTTAAGAGGTATTTCGAGAAAAAATACCTAACTAAAAGATACTATGATAGAAAGATGAAGGAGTTCTTCGAACTCAAGTTGGGCAGTATGAACATGGATGAGTACGAACGAAGTTTTCTGGAAGTGCTGAAGTATGCTCCATTCATCAAAGACGAGGCTGTCAAAATTCAGAGGTATCTGAGTGGACTACCACCTTCCATTGGTGACAAGATTCAATACGATGATCCTAAGACCATGGAAGAAACCATAAGAAGGGAGAAATTCCTATACGAACAACAGAGAGAAAATACTACATTTCGGAAGGCTTGGGATAACCAGAAGAGGTTCAAGAAAGAACAGAGGTAGAAGGGAAGCAAGCCTTCCTTTTTCAGAAACAGTCCTTGGGGACAGTCATCTTTTAAAGAGCCCAGGAAAGTTGAAGGGAGTGAATAGATGCCAAGGCCTCCACCCATGGAGTGTTGGGGTTGTAAAGGGAATCATAGGTACAACGATTGCCCCCACAGAAAAGACAAAGCAAGAATTGTCCATACTGTTCAGTGAGCTGAAACAGTGGAGGATATGGGCAACAGAATGCCGAGGATCTACGCAGCCCTGGATAATAAGCAAGCGAAATTTCAATCGCACATGATTGAAGTGGAGGGTATGATCAACAACCGACCACTTGTTATTTTAATTGATTCAGGGGCTAGCCATAGTTATGCAGATCCTAGAGTGGTGGAAAGTTTGCATCTAATGAAGANAAAACATGAGAAGTCTTGGTTAGTGCAGTTAGCCACAGGGACCAAGAGGAAGGTCACTGAATTGGTTAAGTCCTGTTCGGTGGACATGAAAGGAATGAGCACTAAGGCTGAATTGAACATTCTGCCTTTAGGCTCATACGATTGCTTAATTGGGATGGACTGGTTGGACCAGCACCATGCCCTTCTGGATTGTCGAAACAAGAGGTTCACATGTTTGAATGAAGAGGGAAATCAGGTAATAGTCCAAGGAATTCCCAGAGCCGTGGTTGTGAGGGAAATCTCAGCCATGTAGCTGAAGAAATTTTACCGGAAAGGCTGTCAATTATTTGCAGCCCGGGTGGAAGAAGTATTCCAAAATGTGGTCTCGAATCTGGAAGACCACAGGGTGCTCAAAGAATTTGAGGACGTGTTTAAGAAGGTGCCTGGACTACCTCCGAAGAGGGACATCGATTTTTCTATAAATCTGATGCCTGGAGTAGCTCCAGTTTCGAAAGCTCCTTATAGAATGAGCACACCAGAGCTGAAAGAGTTGCAACTGCAGCTCAAAGAGCTATTAAAGAAAGGCTACATTCATCCCAGTGTGTCACCGTGGGGAGCCCTAGTCCTATTTGTGAAGAATAAAGATGGGACGATGAGGCTGTGCATTGACTTTCGACAGTTGAATAAAGTCACTGTCAAGAACAAATATCCTCTGCCAAGGATTGATGATCTTTTCGATCAACTGAAGGATGCAAAAATATTTTCAAAAATATATCTCCGGTCAAGATATCACCAAGTGAGAATAAAGGATGAAGACATCAGCAAGACCGCCTTTAGAACAAGGTATGGTCATTATGAGTTCATAGTGGTGCCGTTTGGACTATCCAACGTGCCTGTTGTCTTTATGTGCCTAATGAATGGAGTGTTCAGAAATTATTTGGACAAGTTCATCATAATCTTCTTGGACGATATCTTGGTGTACTCCAAGACAGAGGAAGAACACGAACAACATCTTAGAATGGTGCTGTAGGTGTTGAGAGAACACCAGCTTTACGCAAAATTGAGCAAGTGCTCATTTTACCAAAAGTAGATCCATTATCTGGGACACATTATTTCTGAAGAGGGGATCGCTGTGGATCCTGAGAAGGTACAGGCCATTCAAGAGTGGCCAGTGCCAAGAAATGTGACAGAAGTTAGATACTTTATGGGTCTGGCAGGTTATTATAGGAGGTTCATAGCCGGATTTTCAAAGATAGCTCATGCTATCACTTCCTTGCAAAGGAAGGAGAAGAAGTTCCAGTGGACTGATGAATGTGAGAGCAGCTTCCAGCAACTGAAGCAACTGCTCACTAGTGCACCAATTCTAAATATTGTTGATCCAAATAAGGATTACATAGTGTGCACGGATGCATGTAAGGAAGGGCTGGGAGGAGTTCTCAGTCAAGAGGGATTTGTAATTTGTTATAAATCCCAAAAGTTGAAAGAGAATGAAAAGAATTATTCCACTCATGATTTAGAGCTGGCAGCAGTTGTCCATGCATTGAGGAAATGGAGACATTACCTCATGGGAAAGAAATTTGAATTAAGAACAGACCACAATGGTCTGAAGTATTTATTTGATCAACCAACCCTAAATGCCAGGCAAATTAGATGGCTGGAATTTCTGTGCGAATATGACTTTGATATCAGGCATATCAAAGGGAAAGACAATAAGGTGGTTGATGCACTCAGTAGAAAAGTGCACGAATTACATGCTACAGCCATTAGCATGTACAGAACTGAGATTAAAGACAGAATTCTTGAAGCTGCAAATGCTGATTTGCAGTACAAAAGACTTGTAGCAAAGCTACAGCAGCATGAGAAACCACAAACCAAGGAAAGTTACACCTTGGGAATTGATAGTTTACTTCTGTATAAAAACAGAGTGTATGTACCTAATGACCGAGAATTGAAGCTGGCAATTCTAAAAGAAATGCATAATGTGACTTATGCTGGTCATCCTGGATATAAAAAGACTGTGGCAGTAGTCAAAATCCATTATTTTTGGCCGGGGTTGAAGAAAGAAATTGCTGAATACATCGCCAGATGTATGGAGTGCCAGAAGGTTAAGGCTGAGCACAGACACCCAGTAGGGTTGTTGCAGCCTTTACCTATTCCTGAGTGGAAATGGGATGTGGCAACAATGGATTTTATCACAGGATTGCCCAGAACAAGCAAGCAACATGATTCAATCATGGTGGTGGTGGACAAGCTTACTAAAGCTGCCCATTTTATTCCACTGAAAACCACCCACAAAGCAGCAGATGTTGCTGATATCTTTTTAAAAGAAGTTGCACAATTGCATGGAATTCCTAAGACAATTGTGTCTGATAGGGACCGAAAATTCACTTCGAATTTCTAGAAAGGACTGTTCAAAGGATTCGAAACGAATCTGAACTTTAGTACAACATACCATCCCGAGTCTGATGGACAGATAGAGAGAGTAAATAGAGTAATAGAAGACATGCTGAGAATGTATGTGATGGATAAACCATCAAGGTGGGAAGACTACCTGCATCTGGTAGAATTTGCCTACAATAATGGGTATCATGCATCATTGAAAATGAGCCCGTTCGAAGCACTTTATGGAAGAAAGTGCAACACTCCAGTGAGCTGGGATAATCTAGCTGACAGGGTAGTAGTTGGACCTAAACTACTCAAAGAGATGGAAGATCAAATGATAAAAATCAAACAGAATCTGAAAGCTGCCCAGGACAGGCAGAAAAGTTACGCTGATAGTAACAGAACCCATAGAGAATTCAAAGTGGGTGACCATGTTTTCCTGAAAGTGAAAACTAACAGAAGTTCCCTGAAATTGGGAAGTTGCGCCAAGTTGGCAGCAAGATTTTGTGGGCCATTTGAGATCCTGGAAAGGATCGGGCCAGTTGCATACATGCTTGCATTACCTGCACCTATGACTATACATAATGTGTTTCATGTTTCACTACTTAAGAAATATGTACTTGATGCTAATCATGTTATCGATTGGATTGTGATTCAGGTGGAACCAGAAGGTGTCCTGCAAGTGCATCCTGTGCGCATATTGGACAGGAAAAGCAGGCAGCTCCGGAATCGAGCTATAGGGCTTGTAAAGGTCCAGTGGACCTGGTACGGTCCTGAGGACGCGACATGGGAGCATGAAGAAGTAATGCGGGCAGAATACACGCATCTTTTTGAAAATTTTGAAGGACACACAGATGCAGTGTAAGTTGCACTGAGGAAAGTGAAAAAATAAGGGGAGGGGGATTGTAGTGTCCCCAAGGCCGAGCCCCGTTATAGATCATGATATATGGAATGAATTGTAAATGTGTTCTATAGGCTGGTGAGCCAAGTTTTGTATAAGATAGAAGGCTTATGTGGTTGTTAGGCTAGGAATCCTAAGTGTTTGAAGGCCAGGAGCCTGTTGTTGTACTTGTATGTATGCAGAATATTTAATAAAATATAAACATCACCAGGTGCAGACCGACCACGATGAATGAGTGATGGGGGACTGAGCATCCATACAGTGGGCAAGGGACTAGGGGCTGGATGGTGGGAAAGGGGCTGAGTGATGAGCCTAGGGGCTAAGCCTAGGGGATTAAACCTGGAAATAATATTTTAATATTGTTTCAAAAAGATATGTGCATCATATTTTTTATCCTAAGTCCTTTTGGAAGGACACGTGATTTCCCAAGTGGTGGGAGGAACGCGTGCTTGTGAACGCATGCAATCCCATGGGTGACAAGTGTCAACCCTGGTGCATGTAGATAAAATGGCCAAGATGAGCCATGAGGGGGATTCATCCTCCAGTCGACCCGACTTCCCGGAGCCGGAGTGGTAGGAACCAGTCTGCAAGAGACCCTCATGTAATTTTGATACAGGAAAGAAAGCTTGTGTTTGTCCTGAAGAATCTATGTACACCCATGTCCAGAACTGTGGAGTCTGTGTTTGGTCCTAATAAAACCCGAGAGCGCATTTCCTGAACAGGAACGCTATGTTGGACTTGAGTGGTAGAATCCTTGTTTGTTTGGGAAAAGCTGAGCTAACCTGTGCATGGTGTCCCTATTCCGAAAACACGACCATGAGATAATCCTGTGACTATTGAACTAGTTTGGGAAGCCTTTGTCTGTTTTCCTCGTGGGTTGTTGTGGCCACGCAGTACTGGACTACGTGAGGCGTGTTGGCTTGTGAGCGACTCCTCTAGAGGAGAGAGTGCGCAGAGGAAGGAGAGAGCTCCTGGAAGGAACCCTGTAGTTGCTACAGAACCCGGAGACTTCCGGTCCAGTCTGTTTCTGTAACCCAAGGTAAGGGAGACTGGCAGCTGAAGGACTGTCCAGGTGACAGAGAAGGTGCACTCTCCTGGGGTGGAACAGGCATGTGGGGAATGAGGGTCTATGGGCAGTGAGCGTGGGAGATTCCTGTGAGAGAATTCCTTCCTGGTGGTTGTGAGTGATTGTTTTCCCTGTAACCTCAGCCTGAGTCTGGATTCCTTGCCCTGGGGTGGAGCTCAGTCCCAGCTCGGGGGTGACCCACTGTTGAGTTGAGTAGTAGTGCGGTCTACGGCTGGGAGGTTCGTGGAAGGCCTGCATTTGGTTGGTGGATTTCACCACTGTTTCAAGATAAGTATTTAATTATGTTCTTATCACATTTCCACATGACTATGCTATATATATAATCATGTTTTCCACTGTGTAAATGAATTAGTATGAAGTACTATTGATTGTTAATTATGGCAATAATTCATATGAATACTCTGTGTAGAATGTGTTTACTTTTTTAAATGCATGTGCTTATAATTTCTGTATGAATTATGTAAAAATCCATGTATAGAATGGTAACTGAGAGGTTCAAAAACCTCGATAGTGAAAAAGGTACACTATAGGTTGGTACTTCCTATTGTATACTTGATGTTGATGTGGAACTACTGCAAATATGTGGACCACTTTTGATGGTAGTCATTCTGCAATTTTTCTTGTATCTGTATGAACTACAGCGGCTTATGATGAGTTTGGATGATCGTCTCCTTCATGAGAAAGTAATTCCTCCACTGGTGACAGGATTTCACATTGGAGTACATTTATTTTTCATAAGTAGGGTACTTACAAACGACATATGATAGTGTCTCACTATGATAGGCCATGGGGTGATCGTGTTGAGTGAGGACTATGCCCACAACATAGTTTGAAGCATTTGTCTTGATCTCAAAGGGTTGTTGCAGGTAAGGTAATGAAAGAACTAGGGCTGAGCACAAGTGTTGCTTCAAATCATCGAAATCTTATTGTTGGGATAGGCGCCACATAAATTAGGCCTTACCACCACCCCTGGTGACTTGGATGAGGGCCCATGCAATATGGGAGAATCCCAACATGAACTTGGGATAGAAATTGGCAAGTCTTAAGAAGCTCCGAAGATTAGTGAGTGTGGTTGGGGTTGGCCATTCACGAATGACATGGATCTTGGCTAGATCCACATGCACACCATATGCATCGAAAATGTATCCTAGGTACTGGACCCTGTCCATGTCGAAGGAAATTTTTTCCAATTTTCCATATATCTTTTGTTGTCATAGAGTGTGCAAAACCTGTTGAATATGTTGTAAGTGTTTCGCCCAAGTATTTTTGTATATGAAGATGTCATCCATATACACCACTATAAAATATTTAGTGAAAGGCCACAAGATATCGTCCATCATCCTCATGAAAGTTGTTGGGAAATTTGTCAAACCAAAGGGCATGGCCATCCTTTCAAAAATACCTTCTTTTGACTTGTAGTCTTCCATACATCTATCTTCTCTATTGTGATCTAATGGTAGAGAGACTTCAGATCAATCTTACTAAAGTATTTTCCCCCCTTGAGATGATCAAGGAGATAGTTGATTTAGGGAATTAGGTATTGGTTCTTGGCTGTGATTTTGTTTAGGGCCCAATAATCAGTGAAGAGTTGCCAAGTCCCATATTTCTTGCACACTAGAACTATTGGGCTTCCGCAAGGTGATGAGTTGGGTCGGGTGTGCCCCTTGTGGAGAATTTCTTAGATATGACTCTAGATCTCCTTATTTTATAACAGAGAGCGGTGATAGACTGACCCATTGGGTAGTAGTGCATCGAGGGTCATATCGATGGAATGCTTGACCTGACAGTTCATTGGTACCCCTTTAGGTGATGAGAATATGTATTTATATTCTTGACCTTATCCACTTGGTTCTGCTGCATGGAGAATTTGACCATGGAGGCCATGGATGTGGTTGCAACCTTTAACTCTTTTGAGAGTGAATCATGAAAAAGACAAACTTCTCGGTCTGAGAAATGACCTTCCTGCATTATTTGGCAGAGATCAAGGAAATAACACTAGGTCGGACTACCTCGGTTTTCCTGTACAATTTCCTATTCAAAGTAATAATAACACTGTGAGGCATAGACTCATACAACATAACGTTTCCATAAATAAGGTTGGACCCAAAGAACATAAAAAAATTCAAAGGGAGAAACATCACACAATACCTCATCCTTGAATGCCTTGATGTCGTATGACATTTGTCATTGTTGGCTAACACGGATATCGCTTTCTTTGTGGAGCCATTTGATGGTGTAGGAATGTGAGTGCGTCTTTGTTGGCAGGGCTAGCCGCTTGATGACCTTTGCTGAGATGAGGTTATTATGGCTACTTCTATCAATGATGAAGTGCAATAGTTTGTCTTTCACCCACATCTATGAATGAAATAGGCACTCGCCTTCCTCTCGCTGATTAGGCTCCCTGGGATGGATCTTGGTGGTAGAAATGGTGGAACTGGGTTCTGCATCAATAATCTGTCTCCCCTTCTCTAGTTTTGACTCAGATTCGGAGCCCATATCTGATTTATAGGATTTCACCTCAGCCACTAATGACTTCTTTGAGCGACAATCAACTGTGTTATTCCAGGGGCTCTTATGGAAGTCGCACCACTTCCTAGTATCCTTCTTTGTCTTTCCATTGTCCTTCTTTGCTTGTGGCTTGGATTGGTTGGCCTGAGGTTTCCCATCTTTGCTTTCTCCTTTTTTCTGTGGGTTGGGGCTGCCCTTTCCCTACTTCTGTTATGAGGGGTTCCTAGACCCAAATTGTCACATCTTTTTTTTAAGCTTCTTCTCGATTTTGACGACATATCGATAGGTCGCGCCCAAGGATGATATGTCCAAAAATTTCATTTATGTTTGGATCTATCTATGCAGACCACCGTAGTACTTGAGCACCAGATGTCGCTCATAATATTTGATACCTAGCTTGGTGTGCAAAGTATGGAAGACATTGGTGAGATCTGACACTATTAGGTCTCTTTCCTACCGCAGTGTGGTCTATCTTGTATACAAGTCATCATGACTTCTAACAGGATAGTATTGTTCCTTAATAACATCCCTGAAGGAACCCCAAGTGGGTGCAACTGCAAATAATGTGGATCCCTCTGTTTCCTTTTGCTCACAAAAAGTCTCCCACCAATATTTGACATGGTGGACGACCTTGGGGAGTGAAAATGTAATCTTTTCTCTATTGGAAAAGTTGTCAACATAAAAATAACCTTCTATAAGGTTTAACCATTTATCTATGGAATCCACATCTATTTTCCATTTAAATATAGCAATATCAAAATTGATTTGTACCTTGAAGGGGGTGACACCTTCGCTTGAGGTGGATGCATCGCTTGTCGACAACCATCGAAGGATTTGTGCAAAGATGTCCATCATCACGTTCCTATGTCACTTGAGGGCTTCCTCAAACAACATTTTGAAAGGATCTCCTATCCCGCGATCTTTTTTTTGGCCCACCATGGATGGTTTCTTGGGCGTGCGAGAGAGGTTATCCTCAAGAGAAACAAGCTCGAGACCCAACTCTCTATACCCTGACCGCGTCAAGGACACACACTAAAAATGACAAGGAGCAGACCGCTCTGATACCACTAATCTGGATTTATGAGCAGAACGAAATGAAAAAACAGAATTATAAGATTAGCATAGAGGCATAGTGAATAATAACATAGATATAGTAAAACTTGACTTCTATTAAATAAGAAATATGTTGAAACTGTAAAATGCAGACTAAAAACAAGCTTGCTAGAATGGTGGCATCTTATCTCTAAGAAGAGATGTGATGGCTGCGCTCATTTCCAAGAAGATGAGTACAATGAGGTTCTGAAGGCATTTTTACAATAAATATGAATTCCAAAACCCTATACATCAAAAAACCTAACCCTAGGAGATGAAGCGTCAAAAATCATGTGGGTCCCTTTGGGGTAAGTTAGTACATCAATTTCCTAGGGTTGTAATGCTTGCATATGATCTTCGTTTAGGGCTGACGATAGCTCGTTGCAAAGGTCTTGATGACGAGCTTCATTTCATGGATTCAATCAAATCCTTTGTTTATCAATGAGGTGCCCGATCATGAAAAAACATCGTTTAGGCCCTCAAAACGGCCTCGAAAGTTTGTGACCCGATAAATTGCTAAAAATAGCAAGTTTCCAAAAAATTGTTTTGAGCCAGTTGGAATAGGTGGGTGGCCACCGAGATCCTTCTAGATCAAGGGTAATTTAGAAGTTGTGTAATACGATATTCTATCAATATGAGATCAATCCCATTATTACTTATATAATAAAAGAGAATGTATATGCGTAAATAACATTTCCTTCGTCAATTTAGTGTAAGTTCTCATCTAAACCTAGCAGTGGAAACATATGAGAACTTCTATGCTACTTTGAAAACAAGGAGCAATTGAGAATGATAAGTATGTGATGATACATTGTTCTGTGTATGAATAAGTAAGATAAAAGCACTTGATTCAACATGACGATTTGAGTAACTTACATAGCTTCTTGAGTTTTCAAAAAAAAAAAATATGAAGTTATATTAAGAATGTTTTTGAACACCACCAAAATATGAGTATATAGCAATTTTAGACATTCTTTAAATATAAGACATCAAAGTTATAAATGTAAGTTTTTGTAATTCTTGATTCCATAAATCATACAAATATTGTCGTAAACATAAATAAAAATGTTCTTCAAAATATAAATCTATTGCATTTTAAAATTATCACCTAAGAAAAACAAAAAACGAAGCTTCAACCTCCTCATGTATTACTTTAAAATTTATCATGTTCAAGGTTATCATGCATTACTCTCAAACTTATCATGTTCAAGATTCATTGCTTTTGAGCTTACATTGTCCATTGATGGTGGGAAATGGATTATATTTGAAGATTGTTTATTTGTAAGAGTTTAGAGTTGGTAAGAGTAAGAAAGAAACAATTGAGTTGGAAGATGGAATTGATAGTGACGTACAAGCTGTAACATGCTTCTTACAAGTTGTGTGCATTACTCTCAAACTTATCAAGTTCAAGATTCATTTAATTTGAACTTACATTGTCCACTAATAGTTGGAAATGGATTCTATTTTGAAGATTGTTTATTTGGAAGAGTTTGGAGTTGGCATGAGTAAAAGAGAAACAACTTAGTTGCAAGATGACATTGATAGTGGCATACAAGCTACATCATGATTTTTAGAAATTGTGTGTTGAATGTATTTTTTTTTCTATTTCCCTATAAATGTTATTATAGTTTCATTAGAATGAAAGTGGGACAAACAAGGCATGCATATCATTATTTAAAAGATCAAACGAACTTGGTTCATTGACTTTTTTTTGCTTTCATTATGAAATCAAGAATGAACAAAAACATGGTTTATTAATTTAATATACATAGATACAACCACATTCCCCGCCCCCCACACATATATAATGTCTATGCAAAATTAAATGTATTATCTATTATATATTATTTCCCCATTTCTCTTTTTTGGGAATCTATACATGTCTTAAGTGTCAAAGATATTATGTTTGATTTTTTTTCTCCATCGATTTTAAGTCCTTTAAAGATATGGTTCTGTTTGCCTTTGTTTCAATACTATGCTCAGTCATGCCGTTTATAACTTTTACAACTTGCTCGTTTTGAAGCTTTTTATAAGGAAAGGATGCTATGAGAGGATTTAAAGATAGAATAAGTTGGATAGGATTCAAACCTTGTTTGTGTGGAAGAGTTTAGTGGGACATTGAGTGTAGATTGAATTTCAATTTTATTATTTGTCATTTTATTTATATATTTGCATACATATTATTATGACATACATTAGGTTCCCGAGGTGTAGGACAGTTGGTGATGGAGTGTGTTGTTAAGCCACTCCGTGATGTTAAAGTCATCGGTTCGAAACCTACGGGGACAAAAAATCCAACCATGTTAAGGGTTGGTGTGGCTCAGGCCGGGTGCGATCCCCAGGTGATTTTGACGGCTTAGATGCCCCTGAGTCNTTATGACATACATTAGGTTCCCGAGGTGTAGGACAGTTGGTGATGGAGTGTGTTGTTAAGCCACTCCGTGATGTTAAAGTCACCGGTTCGAAACCTACGGGGACAAAAAATCCAACCATGTTAAGGGTTGGTGTGGCTCAGGCTGGGTGCGATCCCCGGGTGATTTTGATGGCTTAGATGCCCCTGAGTCGCGGTTTCTCAAGCCACAGGTTAATCGCGAGCCAACAGGTCCCGCACAAATTAACAAACAAAAAAAAAATTATGACATACATTATTAAATATATCCAAATTAAATAAAATCAATATAGAAACAAGTGTTGTTATTGCATTGAATAATTATAAATTTTTATAAATAGTTAAATGAATTTACAATACGGATCAACACCATTAGTTTGTAAATTATCATGTATATTTCATTAGAAAAGTTCAACCCAACGAATTTTGTATAAATTTATGAAAAATGTATGTTTTGTGTTGCTTTCGTATGATTAAAATTTAATATAATTAACTTAGCACTCAAATACTAAAATAAGATGAGAATGAAATTAAAAAAGATAAAACAAATACAACACAATGAACATTAGATGTACCTTGGGAAACCTAAGCAAATGGTAATGATTATAACTTGATATTTTCTTCTCACGTATGAAATGCAAATGGAAAGAAAGATGAATTCATGATTGATCCAGGCGAAAATCGGTGGCCACCCACCTATTCCACCAGCTCAAAATAAGGGTTTCCACCTTGCTAGTTTTTCTACATATTTTCAGGTCCTAAACTTCGGGGGTTGTTTTGAGGCCCTAAACAACGTTTTTTGGGCCTACCACAGTCACACTAAAGGCTTTAGCCAGAGTTTGACAAAAAAATTTGTAGTCATTGGATAGAAATTTCCAATGAGCTATCGTGCGCCCCAAACAAATATTGTATGCAAAATTTATTCCCTTGGGAAGTTGACATATCAGCTACCCCCCATCGAGGCCTACAAACCTTTTGGCATTTCATCTTCTGGGGTTAGGGTTTTGGATTTTCTTTATCTTAAAATGGCCTTTAGAGCCTCATTGTAATCGACATCATCATCATCATCTTGCGAATGAGCATAGCCATCAGATCTCTTCTAAGAGATAAGTTGCCACCATTCTAGTGAGTCATTCACTCTGTATTTTTACAGTTTCTATACATTTCTAGCTTTAATAAAAATGTGCATTCTTGTATCTATGTGTTTCTAGCATTATATATATGTATTTACTTGTTATATTTCCACCTTCATTTCGTTCGCAAAATAATCCGGACCAATGGTATCAGAGCAAGCTACTCCTTTTCATTTCTTAGTGAATGTCCCCGACGAGGTTAAGGATAGAGAGTTGGGTCTCAAGATAGTTTTTCTTGAGGAAAACCTCTCTTGCCAACTCAAGAGGCCTCCCATGGAAGAAGAGAAGAGAAACAAGGGAGTAGAAGATCTCATCAAGATGTTTCTCATGGAAGCCCTTGCACAACAGAGGAACAAGATGTTGGAGAATTTGTCCCAAATCCTTCAACGATTGTCGACAATAATAGGCATGTCTTTGTTAGGCAATCTCTTTGGAGACACTACCCATTCAAGGTACTTGTTAATTTTGATATTCCCATATTTGAAGGTCATATCGATGCAGATGCTTTGGAAAAATGGTTAAATTTTCTAGGAGGTTATTTCTATGTTCACAATTTTTCTGATAGAGAAAATATCACCTTTGCGCTCCTTAAGGATCTCTCCCATGTCAAACATTAGTGGGAAACTTATTGGGAGAAAAATTCTATAGATGATCTTGGAATATTTGGGGTCGAGCCCACTTGGGATTTTTTAATGGATGCGGTCAAGGAGAGATATTACCCTGTGGGAAACTATGATGACCAATACATGAGATGGACCACACTGCATCAAGAGAGGGGCCAAACAGTACCAGATTTCACAAATACCTTCTATACCTTGCACACCAATATAGGTATCAAAGGCTTTGAGCAACATCTAGTTCTAAAATATTGTGGGGCTCTACATATGTACATCCAAACCAAAATGCATTTTTTGTACATCTTATCACTGGGAGAAGGTTATCGATATGCTGTCAAAATCGAGAAAAAATTTAAGCACCAGAACAAGTAGGAATTTGGGTCTGCAAATCCGCAACAACCAAAGTATGGTAAAGGAATCCCTAATCCAAAGAATATCCAACCTTAAGAAAAAACTTCGAAGACATACGAAAATAAGAGCAATGGGAAGACGAAGAAGGACACTGGGAAGTGGTGCGACTTCCACAAAATCCCTTGGCACAACACCGATGAATGTTGCTCAAAATAGGCATTGGTGCCCAAACTCAAAGAAACAGAGTTGAACCAAGATTCATACTCAGATTTAGACAACAATAAAAGGAAATAAATAATTGATGCAGAATCCACTACTATTGTTGTGACCCGAACAATACAACTAGAAGAACCCAAGGATCCTAAGGAAGGGGAGTGCATTTTCCATTCACAGATGTGGGTGAAGGGGATCCTACTGCATTTTATTGTTGATAGATGAAGACAAAATAAACTCATCTTAGTAGAGGTCTTCAAGCAGTTGGATCTACCGACAACAACACATCCATAGCCATACAACATTGGATGGCTTCACCAGGGATGAAATCTTCATGTCAGCCAATAGTGCTTCTTTTCATACATCATAAAGCCCTTCAAGGATGAGGTATTGTGTGATGTTTTCCCACTGAAAGTATTTTATGTTCTATTAGGCCAACCATATATGTGGAGGCATCATGTTTTTTATGAGTCTCAACCCCGTAGAGTTATTTTTACTCTAAGAACTCATCTCTACAGGATACCAGAGGTAGTTCCGACTACTATCCCAACAAAACAGTGCTGCAAAGTAATCTCTCATACCGCAAAGTTTAGCCTCTTCACAATCTGGTGAGAAGAGAAGGAAACTACAACCAATGCAGCCTCAGACCAAGACACTTCTATCCAGCAGAAGAAAATAAAAAATATTGTAAAAGAGAACCAAGATATTCCTACTGCACCTACGGGGGTACCTCCACATTGGTCAGTCAAACCAAGTTATAACAAATTCCTTCATGTTCTTCATGTTGCATCTTCACCGACAGATTCCTCCCACAATCAGGAAGATCATGCATCTAGATTAGTTAACTGGATCCAACCCCACCAACAATAGGTTCATAATAGCCTTCACCAAGCTAAGCAGGACAACTTCTTTAGCAAGGCCAACAGCTCACCAAGGTTTAGATTCAACAAAATCTCTCTCGGGAACTTGATGCAATGGAGACCATGATTTCTTCCCAAGGGGGGAAGAATGATCTAGGTGGAAATTAGTGGCCACCCACCTATTCCACTGGCTCAAAACACAAGTTTCCACCTTGGCAGGTTTTCTACATATTTTCGGGTCCTAAACTTCTAGGGCCATTTTGAGGCCCTAAACAACATTTTTTGGGCCCGCCATAGTCACACTGTAGGCTTTAGCCAGAGTGTGATGGAAAAATATGTATTCCTCGGATATACCTTTCTTATGCACTATCGTGAGCCCAAAACAAAGAACATATGAAAAAGTTATGCCCTTGGGAAGTTGACATATCAACTACCCCCCATCGGGGCCCACAAACCTTTAGGAGTTTCATCTTCCATGGTTGGGGTTTCTATTTTCTTTATGTTGAAAAGGAATTTAGATCATCATTGTAATCATCATCATCATCTTCTTGCGAATGATTGTAGCCATCATATCTCTTCTCAGAGATAAGATGCCACCCTTCTAGCGAGTCATTCACTCTGTATTTTTACAGTTTCTGTATGTTTCCACCTTTAATAAAAATTATGCATTACTGTATCTATGTGTTTATGGAATTATATATATGTATTTACTTGTTATATTTTTTCCTTAATTTCATTCTCAAAATAATTTGTATCAATGATGGAGTTTCCATAGGCATCATGCCTTATACATCTACTATAGGTTCATTTTATTCATTTGTTCTAATCACAATATCCCACTCATTTTCTCTTCTCAACTATGGAACAATTAGTCAATAAAACTAGAATGGAAACCCTTCCTTTCCTATTATCTCAAATTTAACATATATTTATAGCCATCTAGTGTTAGAGTTATGTTTTTTGCAAGCCTCAATTCTCAGTTATGTTCTCTTTTAGGGTTCCTCCAAAATTGATTTCATTAAGGACCAATCCCTTCGCTATGCTTCATGGATATATGGATAGCTTAGTAGGAGTGGATTCTTGACGTTGGTTGGAGTGTTATAATAACACCCATACCTAGGAGGTTAATACCCTAATTGACATGTTGACTAACCTAATGGGCGCATGTAATGGATAAGTCAATTTATCACCTAGGAGAGGTACCTACTAGCTAGAAGGAGTGATAGGTAGTTGGAGGAGTACACTTATCCATAGGAGCTTGGGACCTTGTAATATACACATTGGAGGTTGGAAACTTTACTTGAGGATGCTTGGTCAAGGAGAATAATTCATGGATGTTGGTTGTGGACCTATGCACATATGTTGATCAGGAGCATTGGAACTTAATGACCACATTGTCACACATGAGAGGACATGTGGAACTAGATAGAGGAAGAATACCTTACATGAGAACACTTGAATAAAGGACCATTATGGAAGTGGGAGGATTGGATTAAACAATTTTGGAGAGTGCCTCATCTTGGAGGAGGGGAGTGGAGCCCAAGGAGGATCACACTTGGAGGGTGTTTCACATTGGGGGTTTGATAAACCCTATTTTGAAACTTGCACAACCTTGTATTATAGAGAACTCCATCTGAAATTGCCTTGTTAGTTACTTTTATGGGTTCATATCTTTGTTTCACATTGCCTCCCTCACCTACTCTATACATAAAAGGAGGAGAGAGATATTATATTCATTCTCATTCATTTTACTCTATTTTGTTTGTGTACTGTCTTGGAGGAGTCTTCTAAGGATAAAGAAACTAGGGTTCTATTGAACATGCACAATAACCTCCCAATTTTATTTTCTTATCATCTCCATAAGACAAGAAATTGGATCCCCCTCCAAATATTCCTACCAGAACCTTCACACTCTCTCTCTCGTGCGAATGGCTAAGCCTAATTTCTCTTCTCACTCTTCCTTCTTTACCATTTCCAGTTTCTCTTCAGGTCACTTTGGCCTATTGATCTGTTGCCTCTTGGTTTTGGAAGAAAGCAAAGATTAAGGAAGAAAAGATGAAATGTGAACTACGTATATGACACAATGACTGCTACTGGGTTGAAGTGAGAAAAAGAGAAGAAAAGACTGAGCGAAGTAAGAGAAAGCAAGCCATTGGACGAGGAGATCGAGCAAGAAAAATCAACAAGGAAGATGGATCGTGGACAACTCAGCAAGCGGAAAAAGCCACTGGTAGATTCTTTGGAGCACCTTGCAAGAAGGAAGGAAAGACAGGCTGACAAATCCCTGAAAACATGGGTCAAGTTGACCTAGGGTTTTAGACACATAGGGTTTTGGTATATAGGGTTTTAGACACCTAGGCTTCGACCTAAGGCTGTCGGTGAGCTATTGTAATGTATAAATAAAGGTCAAGAGGACCTGATATGGGTTAGAGTGTGTGATGATGAATGTTTTTTGTTATTTCCGAGAGAAAAGTATTGTGTGGAGAGAAAAGTCTGTGTTGCAATATCTTCAGTTGGGTGTGAAGATCAACCATGCAGCTCGGTGCGTAGGGAGGGGAGGAAGAGAGAAGAGAGAAATAGAGAAGATATGCTAGATAAGAGCATAGATATGACTGTGTGCTTTCACCTAATATATTATAAAGCACAGTTATGTGGACATAGCCCTAGGGAGAGGGTGAACCACATACATCTTGTTTTTGTGTGTGATTGATGTTGTGTTCTCTCACTCTATGATATATTGTTATTGCATTAGTGTGTTAAATCTGATAAATATGCGAATTAGGTTTATGTTTGGGAAGAATAGTCTGACCTCCTTGTGTGATTCCCTTGATTCCACCTGCATTTCCTCTAGTTGTAGACACATGTGTTCTGCAACCCCCTATTGCTACTTCGGGTGAGATTGCATCTTATTTGCAGGTGTTGCTGAAAGGGCCAGTAGTTAGGGATTGTTGGTGTGCCAGCAGAGTTGAACCCTAGGTTTTCCCCTGTGCCAACAAATGGTTCTGTTGCCAGGACCAGGATCTTCTTGAGGGAATGTCAAGGTGGTTTCCATCGAAGACAGAGATTTAGAAGTGGATAGAAGAACAGGAAAAGGACTTTGCATAAGATCATAATATGAACCCTAATATTAGCACAGAAGACTGGTTGGGAAGGTATATCTTTACTGATATACACAATATTTTCTTTGGAGGAATTCATAAGGATCTATACGAGTGGTTGGGAAGATTAGTAGACACCCAGTTCAAGATCAGACCTAGACCGTATGTGGTTTGGATGTCGACGCTGATCAAGAAGGTCAAAAGAGTTGATAACGTCGTGTCAAGAGAAGTATATCACTAGTTTGATAGTACCATTGGAGGGTATATCACATAGTTTGCTATTAATAGGGTAGAATCATATAGCCAAGTAGAGAGATATTTCTTTAAAGGACCTAGAGGAAAATTTCAACAATTTCTAAAGTTGAGGACCAAGATGTTATTGCATGAGAAGAACATCGTGAAGATATAGTAGTGGGTCAGACTAAAAAGGACAATGTTCAATAATTCAGACAGCGACAATGAAATAAAGATCATACACACCCGCAGTGGGAGGACCTTCAGAGAAGTTCCTCTAGTGAATTTGTTCGAGCAGAGTCATGAACCAACACAAGAAGAAGGGTTCTACAGTGGAGAAGAAGAAGATTTGATGAACGAGGAACATTCAGGGTCTGCTAGGGTAGAAGAAGAGGAGACTGAAGAACCTCACTGAGAAGATTCATAAACTTCAAGGATTGTGCAGACTATTGAAGTAAGTGCTATTACACCCATGTTGTTTCAAGAACATTAAGTAACTAGAGTAACCTAAGTTATCAGAACACTGAGAGCACTGTTACAAGTGGTTCAACGCACACTCAATCAGGAAACCTAGGAATATCTATGGAAGATGAGATGAGGTTACCCACCTTCATAGGATATGGATCTGAAGATCCTGATCAACATTGGTTTCTATGTGAATCTGTATGGAGTATTAAGAATGTCACTGATGAAGCTGTTAAACGAGCTCAGTTTAGTACTACCTTGAGAGACCACACACTGAGCTAGTACATGAAAATTGTCCAAGGAATTGCACAGCCTAAATCGATGAACGAGATCAAGAATGCGTTGGTATCAAAATTCAAGAAACCCAAGTCGGAGTCACAATGAATTACAGAGTTGAAATATATCAAGGAAAGAGTAGCTGAACCTGTTTCAGAGTTTGATCAGAGGTTTAAAACCTTAACGGACAGACTGACTTTTCAGATCCCAGATGAGTAGAACAAGGAATGGTTCATTTCTTCCCTTTTACCACACATCAGAGTCCCTTTGATGCAACATAAGATTGCTTCGTAGGCTGAGGCACTGGAGATTTCCATGAAGCTAGAATCAGTCCCTATGGGAGAATCCATCTCAGGTACGAGTCAAATTTTAAGTCAGTTAACTAACTTGTCTCTGTAGGTCGAAGATATGAAGAAATACAAGGGAAAAGATAAAAGAGAAGATATATGGTGCATTAGATGAAAATTAGAAAGCTGTGACAAGGAGCACTATCCCCTATTTCACAAGTACTTGGCATCTGGAGCTCCGAGCCCTTTGAAGCAAGTTACCTTACCATGGTGCGAGGTATGTAGAAATAGACATTGCCCTGGTGAATGTTATTACATGAAAAAATATGTTCAGACACCCACAAATTTGTATTTCACGTTATATAAGTCAGTAGGGCATGATGATAGTGATTGTAGGGCCTATGACTTCATGCATGAAAGGTCAAGGGATATATACAAAATTCAAGGTAGAGTACAGCAAGAAGGAAACACTTCGCAGTATAATTCCCCTGGAAGAGGAAAATTCAACCCTCGTGGTGGATTTAGAGGAAGAGTACGAGGAGGAGGTATGGTTCAAGGTAGAGGTTAGACCATTTTTTATAACTGTGCACATCCAGGACATTTGGAAAGGGTATGTCAGAACCCTTGTACGACTTGCAACTACTGCAACTCATTTGAACATGTCATAGAAGATTGTCCTGCGTTGTTAGCCAAACTTTAGGAATGACGAGGAGGAAACCAACAAGTACAACTAATCACAACAGAACCTCATGGAGAAGATCCCAGAGTCGTTGTTATCACTAGAGGAGGC
>JASDQU010102930.1:245954-261338 GCA_032191745.1 Picea mariana | reverse complement strand
AACTATCCAAAAATAGAAGGACAAATAAGGAACTACACCTTAACGCTCAAATTGGAGAATATGATATAGATTATGTAGTTCTCGACTTAGGATCGGAGGTCAATGTTACGACGAAGCAGACCTGGGCACTGATGGGAAAACCTAAGTTGATCTATTCCCCCATCAGGATTAGGATGTCCAATCAACAGGTTGTGAGCCTCTTCAAAAGACTAGAACATGTCCATGTGGACATCGATGGGGTCCGAACATTTTTGGACTTTGAGGTGACTGAGATAGTCGATGATAGTTGTCCTTATCCTGCGTTGTTAGGAATTGATTGGGATTTCAACAATTCTATTGTTGTTGATTTGAAGAAAAGAATAATTATGTTTGAAGGTGATGGCCTTAGGGTCATCACACCTTTGGATCCTGATGAAGTTCCCAGATACATAGAGCCCATCAGAGAAGAGGACCACACATATGAGATAGATAATATATACAATTTGACCACAAGACAACATGATTACATTAATCCTACAACAGAGGGGAACCTAAGCTGGCGAAGTGACAATGCATGCTCATCAAACTCAAAAGAAGCACTGGAGAACTGGAAGAATAAGATATATGAAGTTTTTGTGTGGTGATGTGCTAGATTGACCAGAGAAGCTCGCTGGATCGACACAACAGTAAGTAATTTAGCCACATTTGATGGTTTGAATCACTTAGAAACTTTCTTACTAGAATTTCAAGAGTCTGTACCAGTACAACAGAGACTATTGGCACTAGACGAGGATTTGAAAGCTACTCCAGCAAGATGGTGGGGAACACATAAAAGGAACATCGTGAACTAGATACAATGTCGCACTTCGATGACAATGCAATTTTCAGAACAAGTCGAAGGATGTGGAGTTAGATACACAGGTCAAAGTTGCTTGAAAGATCATGTGCGAAGCTGTGAGGAGGCCTGGAGCTACATTCCTCAAGATTTGTGGGTGAATAAATTCATCAATACTCTAGACACAACGCCTATCAACTGGTACCTTGAAGTGGAATTGCACCTCATCACTGCAGATTGGCAAGGTATGACACATAAATTTGTAGCTACATTATTGTTTGAAATTCAATACCCTATGGTAGATCAAGCTTTACAGGTTGTAAGACAAAAATTATTTGAGGAATCCCCTAGCCTCCCTGTGGAGCAAGGAGAAGGTGAATGGACTCTACCTCTTCAAAAATTGCAAGGATGTTACAATATCAATGCTGATGAAGACGATGATTCTAGGAAGGTCAACATTGCAAAAATAGAAGGATAGAGAAACATAGAAGGACCAGGAGTCGAACTACCTTTTATTGAACAACCAATCAAAATAAAGAACGTTAATATTGGAACAGAGCAAGCACCTAAGCTTGCTAATGTTGGAGATTACTAAGACGATTCTACTATTGATAATATCACAAAGTTACTGCATGAATATCAGGACTTGTTTCCAACCAAGTTCACTGATATGAAGGGCATTAAAAGGCCCATGGGAGAGATGAATATCCCCTTGAAACTGTATGTAAGGCCAATTAAACAAAGACCTTACAGATTGAACCCTAAATATAAGGAGAAAGTGAAGATTGAACTGGACAGAATGATGGACGCAGGAATCATATAACCTATTGAAGAGTCAGAATGGATTTGCCCTATGGTGGTATAGGATAAGAAGACTAGAGAAATTAGGATTTGTGTGGATCTCAGGAAGCTAAATGATGCCTGTTTACATGACCCATTCCCTAGATTATTTACTGACGAAGTGTTAGATAATGTAGGAGGACAAGAGGTATATTCTTTTATAGACGACTTTTCAGGATACCATAAGATCAGGATTGCCAAAGAAGATCGCCATAATACCACATTTTCCACAGAATGGGGATCTTACTAGTATACAGTGATGCCGTTTGGATTGAAGAATGCACCAACCATATTTTCTAGGGTGGTGGTCGAAGCATTCAAGGAGTTTTTACATAAATGTCTAGAAGCTTACTTTGATGATTGGACCATTTTTAGCTTATTGAAAAATCATATTGAATGTTTAAGACTAATGTTGGATAAGTGCAGGCAATGTCAGATTTCCCTAATCCTGAAAAAATGCATCTTCTTTTCACCCTTTGGAGTGATGCTAGGCCATATTATGTGTAAGCAGGTATTGCTGGCAGATCCATCTAAGATTGCCATTATAGTTGATTTACCCCCTCCTACTTCAGTCAAATAGTTGCACACTACGCTGGGACATACTGGATACTATAGGAAGTTCATTAAAGGCTATTCATAGATCGCAACACCCATGGAGAAGATTTTGAAGAAAGACTGTCAGTTTCAATGGACAGAAGAATGCCAGCAAAGCTTCGACACACTGAAACATAAAATGGTTACTGTGCCTATTATGGTTTTCCCAGATTGGAGCAAGGAATTTCATGTGCATGTCAATGCATCTTCTATTTCATTAGGAGCAGTGTTATCACAACCAGGATCAAGAGATATTGACCACCCATTATCCTTTGCTAGCATGAAGCTAGCAAAAGATGAGATAAATTACACCACCACCGAGAGAGAAGGCTTAGCCATAGTGTATGCGTTGCAGAAGTTTCATCACTACTTGTTAGGAGGAAACTTTAAAATGTTCACTGATCACTCTGCGTTGAAATACCTATTCAACAAGCCAGTGTTGGGGGGAATAATATGCATATGGCTTCTGCTATTTTAGGAATATGATTTTGAGATCATGGTTAAGATAGGGAGAATGAACAAAGGACTTGACCACTTGTCGAGGTTGGAACATGGAGAGGAACCTAATAGCTTGGAGGATACACTTCCAGATGCACAATTGTTGTCCATTAGAAAGGTTGATGATCACTTCACCGAGATAGTCCGGTTCCTTTCAACAGGAATGACACCTAGTGAATATAAAATCACCCAAAAGAAACAACTGGTAGTGCACGCTGCAGATTTTTCACTTATAGCTGGAGAACTATATAAGATGGGACCTGATGAGATCCTAAAAAGATGTGTCATGGAAGTATAAATACCATTTATTTTAGCAGAATCTCATGAAGGCATCACAGGAGGAAACTACGCTAGAAAAGAAACAACGAAGAAGGTTCTTAGAGCTGGCCTCTGGTGGCCTACTTTACACAGGGATACTAAAGACTACTACAGAGCTTGTGATGTATGCCAAAGAGTTGGGAAACCATCCAAAAGAGATGACATGAAATTAACACCCCAACTAACCTTACAAGCATTTGAGAAATGGGCCATTGACTTCATGGGACCTATAAACCCACCAGGGAAATGCATAGGAGCCAGATATATAATCACTGCGACAGAGTATTTGACCAGATGGGCATAAGCAAGAGCAGTTAAGGACTGTAGTGAAACTATAGTTGTGCATTTCATATTTGATGATATCATAAATAGGTTTGGATGCCCAAAGATCCTCATGAGTGATCAAGGTACACATTTTATTTACAAGACTATTGAAGCCTTGACTCAGGAATTTGAAGTCCATCATTAGAAGAGCACACCCTACCATCCATAAGTGAATGGGAAAGTTGAAGCATTCAATAATATCTTGGAGACAATGCTGAAAAAGATTTGCAGTGTGAATAGGGATGATTGGGATTTGAGAGTACCAATAGTATTATGGGCCTATAGAACCACTTACAAGAAGCTGACAATGCAGACCCCCTTTAAGATGGTTTATGGTCTAGAAGAAGTTGTCCCGATGGAATACTTGGTCCCTAGCTTAAGAATCGTAGCCTTTACAGATATGGATGACACTGGCGCTGTCCAAGAGAGGCTCACGCAGTTGGTTGAACTAGAGGAAGACCGATTTATTGCAATATTCGATCAGCAAGTCCAGAAGGAATGAGAAAAGGCCTACCATGACAGGCATATCAAGAAGAGAGTATTTAAGCACAAATATCTAGTATTGGTATATGATAGAAAGTTCATGAAGCATTCAGGGAAGTTCATAACACATTGGATGGGGCCATATGAGGTTGCCTATGTGACAGAAAGAGGAGCTACGCAGTTGAAGACTTTGAATGGAGAATGGAAGCAAGGATTGGTGAATGGGAGCCAGTTGAAATTGTACTATGACAACTAGCTTCCTCGTAGCTCTCGGTAAAAATAGAAGGAGAAGAGTCTAGCTACCAGGTGCAGTTGAAACTGGGTACCAGACACAGAAAAGACAACCAATACATAATGAGGAGGAACAGATCAGAAAGTACAGGCTGCGTTGTGCAGTACGTAGCTGAAGAAAAGCAGAAGGTTCAGATCAGAGTGCCTTGGAACAAGTCACAGGTGAGTGTTGGGGTCCTATTGGCCCTTGGTTATGGAAGTAAGAAAATATTAAGGAAGAAAAGATGAAATGGGAACTGCGCGGATGACACAGTGACTGATACTGGGTCAAAGTGAGTAAAAGAGAATAAAAGATGGAGCGAAGTAAGAGAAAGAAAGTCATTGGATGAGGATATCAAGGAAGACATATCAACAAGGAAGATGGATCATGGACAACTCAACAAGCGAAAAAATCCACTGGTAGATGCTTTGGAGCACCTCGTAGGAAGGAAGGAAAGACAGGTTGGTGAATCCCTGAAAACATGGGTCAAGTTGACCTAGGGTTTTAGACACCTAGGCTTCGGCCTAAGGTTGTCGGTGAGCTATTGTAATGTATAAATAAAGGTNGCGGATGACACAGTGACTGATACTGGGTCAAAGTGAGTAAAAGAGAATAAAAGATGGAGCGAAGTAAGAGAAAGAAAGTCATTGGATGAGTATATCAAGGAAGACATATCAACAAGGAAGATGGATCATGGACAACTCAACAAGAGAAAAAATCCACTGGTAGATGCTTTGGAGCACCTCGTAGGAAGGAAGGAAAGACAGGTTGGTGAATCCCTGAAAACATGGGTCAAGTTGACCTAGGGTTTTAGACACCTAGGCTTCGGCCTAAGGTTGTCGGTGAGCTATTGTAATGTATAAATAAAGGTCAAGAGGAACTGATATGGGTTAGACTGTGTGATGATGAGTGTTTGTTGTTATTTCCGAGAGAAACATATTGTGTAGAGAGAAAAGTCTATGTTGTAAGATCTTTAGCTAGGTGCGAAGATCAACCCTATAGCTGGGTGCACAGGGAGGGAAGGAAGAGAGAAGAGAGAAAGATAGAAGATCTGCTAGCTAAGAGAACAGATAGGATTGTATGCTTTCACCTAATATATTATAAAGCACAGTTCTGTGGACATATCCCTAGGGAGAGGGTGAACCATGTACATCTTGTTGTTGTGTGTGATTGATGTTGTGTTTTCTCGCTCTATGATGTACTATTATTGAATTAGTGTGTTAAATCTGATCTATAACTGTGCGAAGTAGGTTTATGTTTGGGAAGAATAGCCTGACCTCATGTGATTGTCTTGATTCCACTTGCATTTTCTCTGGTTGTAGACACTTGTGTCCTGCAACCCCCTATTGCTACTTCGGGTGAGACTGCATCTACTTTGCAGGTGTTTCTAAAAGGGCCAGTAGTTAGGGCTTGTTGGTGCACTATCAGAGATGAACCCTGGGCTTGCCCCTATGCCAACATGATCCACACTTCAATGAGTCCCCTCTTCCTTCACCGATACATCTCATGCCACTTAACACATCCTTATTCCTCCAACACATTGGCGTGCCAATGATTTCTTCGTCGATACATCAATCGCCTTCCTTTGACCTTGGTTGATGCACCTATGCACTTCCACTAAACCTCACCGACACACGTCTTTATCACCATCAAACTTTATGTTATCAAAGTCGACACATTGGTAACATTTACGTGATTATATTCATTGTGTGCATGCATTTCACTGACTAAATTTCTTTCATCTTCGTTGATGCAACACATTGACAACACTCCTTCCTTTAGACTCCCTATTATACTATGTATTGATGAGGTTCATCTCCCCTTCACTGACATAATGCTTGTTGACAAGCTTCCCTCTCTTGTCGTCAATGCGCCAACAAAAGGATGTCGAACCCTCATTGTCGTTGAGCACATCGACAGTGATATTCTCCCTCTCGTCAACACTAACTTGGTTAGCAAGACCTGCCTTCGTGTTGAAGACTATCTTATCCTGCTCTTGGATGAGATCCTTCTTGTTGTGCCATCAGTCAGTCTCCTAACTTTTCTGATGACTAATCTCTCCACATCTAAATGGATATTTGTTGATAAATACCTACCACACCTAACCTTCTTCATGTCTTGGATGTAGTCAAGTTTGTTTATATTGCCAACAACGTTCATCACACATACTATACCAGCTTGTTTACTTTGTGTTTCTTGGTTCTATGACTAAACCGTGATCGTGAAAGTGTCATCAAGAATTAGATGAGTTAAACACAAAATCTATAGGTCTTGTGATGGCTCTAAAATACATGTTAGAGGAAAATTGGTCCTCCTAGCTCCAAAACCGTGTTAAGAACCTCAAACGTCAATTGCCCATTTTGGTGGATTTATAACCTTTTTCTACTAATTCATTACCTCATCTTGTATGGATGAAATAAAATCCTATATAGCGCAAATGGTACAAAAACTAACAAAACTAAATTTGGGTAAAGCAACAGTGAAAGAGGGACCCAAACTTTCATTAAAAAATGTCTTTGAGAGAATTTTTTTGATGTCCATAAAAATGCATTTTTCATCCCCAAAATGGGCTAATTGAATGATTTTCTTCATTACGATCCCAATGCAACTCATGGAATCAGAATCCAAGGCCCAAAAGTGTCAAAACCATCATTGGGGGGTTTTTCGCCTAAATCAACCTTGACATTATGTCAACAAAATGTTTGAATGGCACAGTTAGTTGGATCACCAAAAGCGCCTTTCCGCCTTCGTCATAGCGCAAAATACGATACTCTAATCTAACTTTGTATGAGACAGTTATGGAGTTTTAAATATTCCTCCAATAATGTTAGCATGAGGTTCATGCCTTAGTTTTTTTAGCCTCAACACAAAATTGATTTGGGTAACCTGCTTGATTATTTTAAAAATTTAATTAATTTTAACATAAATCATTCATGTTTAAATCTTCATTATTTTAAATTTAGATTTAATTTAGATTTAAACTTGTTTGAATTTAAATTAAACTTAAATCCATAATAATTAAAACAAAACAAAAATCACAAAATATATTATAAGTCATAAAGTCATCGGAGGGCTTGAGAGCAAGTGCTCCGCCGAAGTCATCAGAGCTCTTGGAACAAATTACTCCAAATCCATTGGCGAACATGAGATAAAAATATTCGAACCTCATCAGCGAGGTTAATCGGAACTGCTCTGAATCTCATCGGTGAGGTTAATCGGAACTGCTCCAAAGTGATCGACAAGGTTAAATTGATGAAGTCCGATGGCATTGACGAACTTAATAGAAAGTAGCCAACGAAATCGATGAAAATAATAGGAAGTATACTGATGGCATCGGTGAAATTGAGGTAATGAACTCCAGTCGTAGTTCTCCAATGGAGCAGTAAATGGGAAAAGCTTCGGTCACGGTTCTCCAACGTCTTGCCTCCAATGCATTAGCTGCAATGTTCAAGATTTTAGTAAGATTATGGTGCTGAGTGATTTTCTTTGGGGTTTCAAGGAAGAGTCCCATATTCATGGAACTTCTTGCATGAGAAGGGAGCATTATTAAAACTTAAATTATCGGGTAAGAGCCCACCAATTCTTGTGGTTGATTGCAAGAAATCCACGTCTTCCCCATATCATTTGTTAGAATAATGAAGAAACTTCTATAATATATTAAATTAGAATGATGTTTCGAGTTGTTTCATAAGCACACAGATTGCATTTGAAGATGGTTTGAGATCCACATTTATAGGAGTGTGATGTAGTCTATAAATGTAATTGTTTTTTCTCATTAATCCAAGTTTTGTGAGCTCTGTCTCACTTGTGCGGTTTCCGTCTAAGTTTTATTATGGTATCAGAGTTGAGGTTATACACAGTGTGAGGAGCCACACCACTTTCGGTTAAGTGAAGAGACTCGGATTGCCATCATTTGTGAAATCGTTTGAAATTGAGTTGTGTTCATTGTTCACTATGGGTGTGCTCGTGTTGTGTGCGTTCGAGATGTGTGCTGCATGTTTAATTGTCAAGGGAGTTATTCACTGATCTGAGTGCACATACAAGAGTTGATCATCTCCTATTATTTTCTTGCTATGATCCCTGGAGTGTTGTCGCCATGATCTTCCTCGGTGAGCTGGAGCTGTACGCTATCTACAAGCTGGAGTTGTTCGTTGTCTGTGTGGAGTGTTCTATGTTTTTTTTGTTGTTGTTGTTGCATATTGTGTTTGCGCCTGTGTTCTTGCAAGTGGAGGGCTATCCCAATCTATGGTGCTATCCCTAGTATCTCTGTCATTCCTTGTTTTGGTGGAGTGTTATCTACGTGAAGAGTGTGAAGCTGCGTGAAGTGCGAATCATTAGTGTTTCTTTCTGTGTTGCATGTTGTCCACTACTTTGCATGTTGTACAATGTTGTCCATTACTATTCAATTATCCCTCTGTCATATCACTACTTCATAGATATACCTATCGCTACTACACAGATCTGTTGTCCATTACAAATTGCACCAATCTGACTCACGAGTCTGCCAATGTGAATAGTGATGCCACCAAGGTAGAGCCACAAATTGCACAGAAAAGGAGAAGTACCAGGTTGTCAAAAAGACAGAACAATTTCCTTGTTTTCCATTAGTGAATAATTGTTAAAGCTTGCTGAATTATTTGTGTGGAAGATGGAAAACCCTCTTGTTGATTCTTATTTAAATGAGTCCACTAAAATTTATGGTGAGAATTATGTAAACTGGAAGTTTAAGATGACCACCATTTTAGAGGCATATAGTCTATGGATGATTGTCAAAGGTGATGAGCCTAAACCCACTGTTTCTTCCTCGATTCCAGATTGAGATAGGCAAGAGATGAAAGCGAAAGTGTTGTTGCATATGTCCTTAAAGGACAACATTATTCCTCATATAAGAGACTCTAAAACTTCCAAAGAGATGTGGGGGGTTCTCAAAGGTTTGTATGAAACCTCTAATGCAAACCAGATCTTATTTTTAAAAACTAAGCTATTATCTATTAAAATGGAAGCCAATGAAAGAATAAGTAATTTTTTTATCCAAAATTAAAGATTTAAGTGATAAGCTGGGTTACATTGGTGAAAAGGTTTCCAATAGTGATTTAGTAACAATTGCTTTGAAGGGTTTAGTGAAAGATTATAAAGTCTTCATTTCAACACTCTTAGCTAGACCAACGCCCCCTACTTTTGATGAATTAGCTAGTATTCTTCTTGAAGAAGACGAAATAATTTAGAACTATGATCAAGACTCAAGTGGCTCAAATTTGGTTTTGATTGCAAAAGGTAAAAAATCATACTGAGGTAAACCGTGGGACAAGAAAAAAGGCCGGTTTCAAGCAAAGAAAAAAGGTACAACACATCCTAATTCTCATGTTAAGAAAAATATTGAATGTGAATACTGTGGAAAATCTGGACATCTTGCTAAAGATTGATATAGAAGAAAGAATCATGAATCAAATCAGAGATATAAAAGGCATAATGAAATTTTTTTGCATAAAGATACTTCAGTCAATGATGGATTTAAAAATCTTAAGTTATTTATTTCTGGAGTTGTGTTGTCTGCTAAAACTGATGATGAGAATGCATGGTTCATAGATTCTGGTGCATCAGCTCATATAACTTGTAATAAAGAATGGTATGATGAATGTTATGAGAGCATTGATGGCACAAACATTTACTTAGGAGATAATAGATCACATAAAGTCCAAGTCTATGGAGTAATAAGTGTGAACTTACCTAATGTACAATTGAGACAAATTCATAATGTAATGTATGTTCCTGGTATTAAAAAGAATTTGATATTTGTTTCAACTATCATTGATAATAATCTAACAGTGGAATTTGGTAAGTCGAGGTGTGTTGTAAAAGATATCCAGGATCAATACAGGGTTGTTTCCATAGGTACCAGGGTTGGTGGATTGTATAAGTTGGATGTGACAATGAACCTTCATGTTGCATTGACATACAAAACAATGTCAACAAAAGAGTTATGGAACCACATGTATGGGCACCTAAATTACAATGATTTGATGTTGTTGCAAAGATAAAAAATGGTCGAAGGTCTTCCTATTATGAAGAATGATCATTTTCCATGTGAAACATGTGCACTTGGTAAGCAACATAGAGAGGAGTTTTCCATACATACAAAGAAAAGACAAACATATATACTTGAATTAGTTCATATTGATGTATGCGGACCTATGCAAACTAGGTCACTTGGTGTTGCTTCCTACTTTCTTATTTTTGTTGATGATAGATCTAGATATACATGGGTATATTTCATAAGGAGAAAAAGGGATGTATTTGAGTACTTTAAAAAATTCATAAATATGGCTGAAAAACAAACAGGCAAATGTATTAAAGTTCTCAGATCTGATCAGGGTGGTGAATATACATCAGGTGCATTTAAAAGTTATTGTAAATCTCATGGGATCCAACAACAATTTATAGTACCTCATACAACTCAGCAAAATGGTGTTGCCGAGAGAAGGAACAAAACATTGGTGGAGTGTGCTCGCAGTATGCTTCAAGGTAAAAACATCTCTAATAGTTTTTGGGCATAAGCCGTTAATATTGTTTTTTATTTAAAGAATCGAAGTCCAACTAAGAAATTAGATTTCCAAACTCCTTTTGAGATTCTTTATGGTTATAAACCTGATTTCAATCATTTAAGAGTATTTGGATCCACTGCCTTTGCACATATTCCAAAGGATGAGAGAAGAAAACTTGATGCAAAGTCAATCAAGTGCGTTTTTATTGGGTATTGTACTGATAAAAAAACATAGAAATTGTTTGATCCCAGTTCACATAAATTGTTTGCAAGTAGAGATGTAATGTTTCATGAGAATGCATATAGAGTTGATACAATGAATGATGCAGATGCTTGGCATAATGATAGTGATGAACATGTCAAAATAGATGCAATGGTTAAATATGAACAAGAACAAGTACATGTTCGATAACGAAATGAAAGCAGTATGGGCACTTCAAGAAGTCAAGATACATCAAGTGGAGAAGAGTCACCACAAAGCAGGAGACGAGATGAAAGCAGTGAAGGACCAAGGAGGTCATCACGACAAACTCAACCAGCTATAAGGTATAAATATTATGCATTGATGTCTCATGTAATGAATGTTGTAGAACCTGTAAACTATGATCAAGCTAAAGAACATGAAGAGTGAAGAAGTGCTATGAATGATGAATATGACTCCTTTATGAAAAATCAAACATGGGAACTAGTTGAATTGCCTGAAAACAAAGTCCCTATTGGAAGAAAATGGTTGTATAAATCTAAATTTAAAGTAGATGGTAGAATTGATAAATATAATGCAAGAATAGTTGCAAAAGGATATTCACAAAAGGAGGAAATTTATTACGAAGATACTTTTGCACCAGTAGATAAATTGAATACAATTAGAGTACTGATTTCCTTAGCTACAAAACATAATTGGAAAATACATTAGTTAGATGTCAAGTCTTCTTTTCTGAATGGTGATTTAAAAGAAGAGGTTTATTTGGTTCAACCTGAAGGGTTTGTCAAGCAGGGACATGAGCATCTAGTTTGCAGGTTAAGGAAAACATTATATGGTTTGAAACATGCACCAAGATCTTGGTATGTAAAGATAGATACCTTCTTTTATCATAATGGTTTTGTGAAAAGAAAAAATGATCATAACCTGTATGTTAAGAAAGATGAAGAAGGAAATGTTTCTTTAATATATTTATATTTGGATGATCTCATTATTACAGGTATTGCATGCAAGTTAATTGAAGATATTAAAATTCAGTTGTCTCAAGAATTTGAAATGAAAGATCTTGGCGAATTGCATTACTGTTTAGGAATTGAGGTTTGGAGAGAACTTGGTAAAACATTGATCACTCAAAGTAAATATACAAAATAAATTCTTAGAAAGTTCAATATGAGTGAATGTAAAGCTATGTCAACTCCCTTAGAACATAATGCAAAGTTATACAGTGAACATGGACCTAAAGAGGTAGATGGTACTTTATATCGTCGGTTGGTGGGAAGTTTGAACTACCTCACTACTACGAGACCATACATTACATACTTAGTTAGCATCCTTATTTAGTTCATGGCTAAGAATTTAGAGAGTCACTGGAAAGCTGCAAAGAAAGTACTCTGTTACTTGAAAGGAGCAATACATTTTGGTATTATGTATACTAATGAATTTGATGTTGATCTAAGAGGTTTTCCTGATTCAGATTGGGTAGGAAATATTGATGATAGAATATCTACCTCCGGCTATGCATTTCATATAGGATTGGGGGTTGTATCGTGGAGTAGCAAGAAGCAACCTACTGTTTCTTTTTCATCAAAATAATCCTTGAATAAATCCTTGACCAGTGCTACCTATGAAACTGTTTGGTTGCGGAGAATTCTTGAAGATGTCAAAGAGGAAAAAAATGGTCCAACATGCATCAACTATGACAATCAAAGTGCTATCAAATTGTCACACAAGCCAATATATCATGCAAGATCAAAATATATCGAGCTACAACATCACTTTGTGAGAGAGAAGATTGAATCAAATGAAATTGGTTTGATATTTTGTAATACCAATGATAATGTGGCTGATATATTTACCAAACCTCTTGGTAAACTCAAGTTTGAAATTTTTAGAATCAAGTTAGGTGTCGTAGAAAATTTGTTTCTCCATTAAAGGGGGATGTTAGAATAATGAAGAAACTCCTAGAATATATTAAATTAGAATGTTGTTTTGAGTTTGTATCATAAGCACGCAGATTGCGTTTGAAAGTGGTTTGAGATCCACATTAATATGAGTGGGTAAAATCATGAAGATGGGTAACACTTTTTCTTGTTTTATGACAATTGTTTTTTAATTTTAACAAGTTCTTCAACTTCCAGTAAACAAAGGTATTTTTTTTTTATTTAGAATTTTACTTTACTGTAAAAATAAAACCTGTGAAGAATTTTGTTAGCTTTCTAATGACTATTTTTCAATTTTGTTTAATTGAGATTTGATATGTCAATTTGGCAATTGTTTGACAGCATGTTCTTTAAAAATGAAGGGAAAGATAATGAGTTATTTTTTGCCCCAACAATATATCCATTATTAAACTTTTATTTTTGACAAATGAAATATACTGAAACAATCTACAGAGACTCTATTTTTTGATGACTATAGTTTTGAATCTAATGAATGAATATTATAATTTCTAGAATTTTTTGAAGTTGACCAATCTGAAAAAGTTATAGATTTTAAACACATAATTTCCCCCACCATGCATCTATCTTATTTTTTTACTTAAAAGTAAAATCTAAAAATACCCTTTTGAAAAGAACAGTTTAAGGATTATGAATATAAATTTTCCACTATGTATTTTGAGATATATGGATTTTTCATTTCACTGAATCATAATCTCACCTAAAAATATTATGAAGTGATTTTTTTATAAAATTAAATAAAATTAGATAAAAACAATGAAAATGAAAACAAATCATATCCAATGAAAGTAGATTCAATTTTAAAAATGTTGGTATCAATTCCGAAACTAAATTTTGAGAATTTGTAGGAGTCTGCTACCTCCAAATATCAAGTAAGCTAGAGAGAATTTGCAGTTTCCTGCAAACAATCCCATTTTCAGGTTTTCAATCGAAATATTCTTTCGGATGAAACCTAGTTTTTAATGGAATTCGTTAAAAATGAACCTTTCAACCGAAAATTCTTTCGGCTGAAATATGCTTATCGTAGGAAAAAAATCATCTGAAAAATATTTTACACGAATTTCAAGGGCGCCGTTCAATTTGACGTGCAAATTTTCGGCCGAAAATATTTCGATAGAAAAAATTCCTAGAAACATTGTTTCGGCCGAAAAAATGCTGCTAGGAATTTTGGAGACCCGATTCTCACAAAAGTGTTACCCATCTTCATGATTTTACCCGAGTGTGATCTAGTCTATAAATGTAATTGCTTTCTCTCATTAATCCAAGTTTTGTGAGCTCTGTCTCACTTGTGTGGTTTTCGTCTAAGTTTTATTATCAGTAGCGATTGCAAGAAATCCATGACTTCCCATATCAATAGGGGTGACCCTTTCTACCATAAAATGGAAGAATATGCCAGAAAAGGAGATTACATTCCTCGACCTTTATACATAAACGAAACCTATAGGCTATATGGTCTCTTGCATCAACATTTTTTTTGTATTCTTCAGGAATGGCAAAGACAATAGCTTCCATCTGCGATGTTTCTCTTGATTTAGACACCAACGGTTTCATATCTAGTATCAATTGATGATAACAATACCTGTGAATTGGTTGAGAGTCCAGTGTTTATAAAAAAACGTGAGTTTTTATTGGGTGTCATCCCACCTACTAGCCAAAGTAAAAGGGCCATCAACCTCAATCTCTCCGGAAATAAATAGGGCCAGTCAATGATCACATTAAAGACATAATTTTTAGGGTTTCCTTCTTAAATCCATGGTTATAGAAAACTCAACATTAGCATTGGTATCATTTTGGTTTCCAAGCACTCAAAGGTACTTTTCGTTGTTGCAAATACTCACAGTTTTGAGCAATATCTAGAGAGGAAACAATGAGATCACATTAAACATAGTTACCAACTTAATGAGAACTGTGACCTCAAAATGATAACTCTAGCCCTTAAAACCCATAATTTTGCATAAAAAACATGAAAAACAACCCCCAAATCAAAAAGTGGTGCTATCGGTAGCACCATTTTTTGTAATCGGGTCAAAATTACAACTTTTTTCAAGCATGGGCTTAAAGGATCAAATGGCTTCTCAAACAAACTTTAAAATCAACCCCCAAATAAAAAAGTGGTGCTACTGGTAGCACCATTTTTTGTAACTGGGTTAAAATTACAATTTTTTTCAAGCATGGGCTTAAAGGATAAAATGATTTCTCAAAAAAACTCTAAAATCGACCCCCAAATCAAAACATGGTGCTATCGATAGCACCAAATTTTCTGACCGGGTCAAAATTACAACGTTTTTCAAGCATGGTCTTAAAACATAAAATAGTTTCTTAGAAAAACCTTAAAATCAACACCTAAATAAACACATGACGCTACCTAAAGCAAAATGTTTTTTCTAAACGCTAAAATTATAGCTAATTATGACCTAATTCGAACTGTGGCCTTGACAACAAATCCCTACACGAATAAAAAACCCAAAATTAGATCCTAAATGGTCACTTGAAAATTTATTTACTAACTTTTTTTTTTTTTTTAAATTTACATTAAAAAAAAAA
>JASDQU010102930.1:224823-242420 GCA_032191745.1 Picea mariana | reverse complement strand
TTTTTTTTTTTTTAATTTCAATTATCTTTGTTCTCTTATTTTGTTTAGTTTTTAATTGATCAAAAAAAATGAATTATATATTTTTGGTAAATATTTTAAAATAGTCTTATTTAACTACAATCATTTTCTATGTATTGAAGTAAAGGCAAAACAATGTGTTAAAAATGATATTTTCCACTATATTTAAAAAGTATGGAACCATAATTTAATTAAGGACACATAATTACATGAAAAATCTTAAATTAAAAAAAATAAATGGTGTACAAAATTTTTAACATTGGATTGAGCATGGAAATATGATTAAAAATATCACTAAACAAAAACAAACAAAACAAAAAATAGAAAAGTTTGAAAATAGATGAAAAAACACGTTGAGAAAAAAATAAAAAATAAAAAAATTGAATAATTTGAAAATAAATGAAAAAGCAAGCATTTAAAAACAAAAAAAGTGGAAACCTTATGTATCAAAAGAATTAAAATATCAAAAAACCACCTAAAAGGGGAGGGGGGTGCTACTGGTAGCACCATTTTTAAAAACGGGGTAAAAAACTTGAACCCCCCCAAAAAAACGAGAACTTTGTAGAGTTCTCGTTATGTTGGTAACTATGTTATTAAAGAAGGTAGTTGTAGGAAGCACAGTGTTAGTTCTCATAATTTTCATGAATCATCTCTTTCATCTAGCCAAAGTAATCATTCTTCTGGAAGCAAACAACACTCAGTTTCTCCACTTACACTTGGTATGAAGAAAGGCAATAGGTGTGAGAATTTCATAAACATTAACAAGAATAGGAATTTTAAGGAAATCCAAATTCACATGCAACTAGAAGAGAGAAAAAATGAAAGAAAGAGTGAGACAACATGAAAAAGTGAGAACAAGAAGGCACAAAGAGAAATGGAGTCATGGGCCATGCATAAATTTTGGAAGAATTGGTCAAATGGAGCATAAAAGAAGAAAGCATGATGATGTAAAGAAAAAATATGGTTCTCAATCTCTTCCATGTTCACGCTCATGCTCTTCGTGTTCTTGGTATGAGTCTCAGTCTCAGTTATACAAGAGATCATATCCACTTTCAATAGGAAAACCTTGGTCACCATATGCATATATTGTGGTGCCTTGTCATACAGTTAAATCCCCTCGTTCACATTTACATAAAAGTAGTAGGCATAAAAAAAACATTACTACAAAGAGATTCTTCAAGTGAAGTTCAAATTGACAAAAAAAAATACAATGAGAAGGGTAGTTCTATCTGTTATAATATAATGGATGTGCTCATTTTACCATTGACAATATCGCTATTGTCACCCAACCATAGGTCGAAGCCACCCTCCGAGCACCTTAACCTTGACAGAGAATCACTTTGGAAGCAAACCCTAGGATAGAGAGCGAATCAAAGGGTAGCACTCCTTTCCCCAAGGATAGTTCACCAACAAGAGATGATCAGATAGTCCAAACCCTAACCAAGAGATAGTCCAAGCCAAACGTGATCTGCTAGCTGCAGCAGCTGCAATGGCAGCTCTCCTCCAAATCTGCGCACAAAACTGGGCATTGCAGTGCGCACAAGTGTTGCTCTGCAATTCTGAGACTGCCTACCAGAATGAAGATTGGCCTCCTATTTTTTATAGTAATTCTAGCCAACTACCTAGGCCGACTTCTCATTCTGGGTGTCTATCTATTCAGTATATATTATTTCTTCTGGTCGACTTCTTCTCTTGGAGGCTAATAACCTAATACAAGTTATCTTCTTAAGCCGACAAGTCTTCTAGGGTTATTATCTAACTCATTAGGGTTTCTTATTGCTTCCCGGAATATCCTATTCTCGTCAGGTTTACACATGGAGGTAAATACCTCTCGCAGCTACCATAATATCAACACTCCCTCCTAGCTAGGGAGGTATTATAGGTAATGGTCTTGAGCACAAACATACCATTCACCTGGTAGCATCAATATAGTTTTATAGACTATCTCATGACTATGTCATGAGAACTATCAATGTCATCATCTACATCATCTCTTGGAACCATACTCTATTTGAGTAATCAGACATGATACTCACTTCAAGGAGTGATACAAGAGCCATTCTTCTAATCTAGAAGAGTAAATGTTCTGAACCATTCTCTGTCTAGGAAATCTCTGTTCATCATTCATCTGGCTAATAATTGTTTTCAACATTATTGATAGTCTTCAAGGAAATTAGAACAATATCATTCAATAGAATACCACTGTGTCTATCCATAGTAGTACACAACTACCATCCAGTGGTACACTACCACACCAAGTACCACACAGATACTTCATCAAACAGTGGAACACATCCACCATAGTAGTATACATCTACTGTCTAGACACATACAATCTTCATAACAATCATCTGATATCAACCTACACAAAAACAATGTTATGACATAAACTAAATCATCCGGGCCATTCTTCCACTCACATCTATGAGATCTTGGAAGAGCATCTGTCCTCAGAAGGTAAAACATCAATGATGAGCTATTTGGACCATTCTTCTCAAGAAAGGAAGAGTAATTTTCCCGATTTCTGAGCCTAGACCATTCCCCACACTGGGCCATTCCTCCGACACTAAACAAAGTGTAACCTGGAGAGAATGAGTCTACCCTAAGGAATGTCTGTCCCTGATTGTTGAACCTGGACCATTCCTCCGGCACTNAACACATCCACCACAGTAGTATACATCTACTGTCTAGACACATACAATCTTCATAACAATCATCTGATATCAACCTACACAGAAACAATGTTATGACATAAACTAAATCATCCGGGCCATTCTTCCACTCACATCTATGAGATCTTGGAAGAGCATCTATCCTCAGAAGGTAAAACATCAATGATGAGCTATTTGGACCATTCTTCTCAAGAAAGGAAGAGTAATTTTCCTGATTTCTGAGCCTAGACCATTCCCCACACTGGGCCATTCCTCCGACACTAAACAAAGTGTAACCTGGAGAGAATGAGTCTACCCTAAGGAATGTCTGTCCCTGATTGTTGAACCTGGACCATTCCTCCGGCACTAAACAAAGTGTAACATGGAGAGAATGAATCCACCCTAAGGAATGACTATCCGAACCATTTCCCATGTTAACCACAAGAGGAAATGTTTGTCCTGCACCAACCTCCAAAACGAACCATTCCTCATGTTAACCACAATGAGAAATCATTGTCCGATGAGGTGGGTCAGTCTTCTTGAGTAACCCTCAAGAAGAGAGACTTCCCTAGACCACTCCCCATTTTAACCACAATGGGAAGTCGTTGTCTATGGTAAATTAGCAATCTGGACAATTTTCCGAACTAGAAAATGTCTATCCATCAGAAATCTCAATCCATTTTTCGAACTGGAAAGGAACTGCTTATCCTGGACCATTTTTGAACTGAAAAATGACTGTCCATCAATAAATAACACATCACTTCTCCCTCCCAACCTGGGAGTCATCTCTTCATTTTTCAATAAGGAAGTTGTCTCCACGAGCTGCTACTTGAGTATGCAAACTCTTTCATCTTGGACAAAAGCTTTACCAAAATGTATGCTTATCTGCTCATCTCTAGAGATATGTATTGGAGAGCCACTTTCTCCTTTCTGGACTTCATCATGGATAATGTAATTCTTGATTTCAAATGTACTTTGGTATGGCACACTGATCTTCTTTGAAGGCTTCATGTAGCTCTGATCAATAAAGTATATCATTGTTGGATAAAATGGAACATATCTATGTGGCACTTCTTCTGTCATCATGAGATATGATCTTCCGAGTAATCATCTTGATACAATATCTTTGTTATAGAAAATATTCACCATGCTTTTGCTGTGCACTTGTGGTTCTCCACCAAGTTATATTCTTCTATCTGCATACAAGGGTCTCTTTCTGGTATGCCTCAAAGTCTTGAGGTTGCTCTTCATATGCTCTTTTTTTAATTGTTCTGGAGAACATTCTTTTCATTCATTTGATGTAGAACTCCAACCCATGGATATTGCAGATGATATAAAGACTCATGTAGAGGTATGTCTAGTTTACTAGAACAAGTAATCTTCATAGTATTCTCCCTCCATCTGGGAGAACCTCTAGTTCTGGATCTTGCAATGCTTGCATATATACACTATTCTTCATCACAACTTTCAGTTCCTATGCTTGATTTCTTTTATTGAGTTCATATCAGGTTGGTAATCTTGTGATTCTTATTGACTGGTTGTTCTAGATTCTCTTTCTTTCTTGGAATCTTCATGTTCTTCCTAATGTTTTTCTTTAGCTCTTGGGTCCATGGAGTTTCTTATAGATTCCATGCCCTAAATATTTCATTTCTTTCTTTCATCATAGGATCATGGATGTGGATGGATAACTAGGGATCTGCAATTGAACTGAACACGTATTGTCTTTCATGGCTACTACCATGGATATATACTTCATCACATTCAATGGATCATAAGATGTGCTCCCTCCTAATCCTTTCTTCATGTATGAGTGCATATAATCGGCTCCCTCTGTCTAACAGAGTCCATGCTTCAATCTTATTGTCTTTTGCAAAATGTCATAAGTCTTTCTCCAATTTTCTCTTGATTGTTGACTTCTTTCTGTCTTTGCTTCTTTTAAGTCTCTTCATAATTGATTCTGATTTCGGCTTATCTTGTAGTAGCTTCCACATGATTTGTTTGATGTATTTCATCCTTTCATGTGTATTATCTGACTTGTATAATGATAGCAATCCTTATCTTGTTGTTCTTCCATAAGTATAGTTCTTCTTGGAACATATTATCTTCCAAGAGATATATATACAAGATATGTACAAAGACTATGCAAACAAGATATGTACAAGGAATAAGAAGAGTATTGTTACCTTCAGAAGAATAAGTATCTTTCATCCTACTTAGTCTTCTTTGTAGGTTCCTTTTCTTTGGCAACTGATGCTTCGTGTTTCTCCTTCCTTTTCTTTAGCTCGGGACAATGATTCTTGTAGTGACCATACTTTCGACAGTTGAAGCATTGTATTTCTGAAATATCTTTCTCTTGATTTGTCTTCCTCTTTCAACCAAACTTCTTTTTGTTCTTGAAATTATTGAATCTTTTTGTGAAGGCTTGATCATCGTACTTATTTTGGGGTTTCTCTCTTGCATCGATCCTGTATTCTTCTTGAGCACAACAAGTTCAAAGTTCTTCAAATATAGGATACTACTTCCTTGTGTTCATGCTTGCGGCAAATGAATCCCACATCTTGGAAAGACCATTGAGTACTATGTTTACCAATTCCTTATCTGAAATGATTTCTTCAATAGCTTGTAGTTGATCTATTAACTAAGAGATTCTCACAAAGTATGATGTTATGCTATCATCATCATTCATCTTCATGTCACGGAGCTCATTTTTCAGACTCATTATTTGTCCAATGTTTCTGACTGAGAAGAGGTTTGCTAGGGAATCATACATCTTCTTCGATGAGTCAAGATGGGAGATGTAGGGTATCAAAAGGTATTTTATAGATTCCACTATGATACTCATAGCATTGATGTCACCATCTTTGAACTTCTCCATAACTGCAACGTTATGCGGTTCCTTCTCTTTTCCTTCTTCAAACTCTAGTTTCACAATCTTTCCTTTCATGATATCTAGAACTTTAGTCTTGGCAAGGATGAGGTCAATCCTTGTCTTCCATGCTCTTAAGTTAGAAGCTCCATCTAACTTGTTTTCTGACTTCATAGAGTAAGTCATGGCTTCTTTGACTTAGTCAACCCTATATCTGACCAAAAACTCAAACTTGACATCTTGGCTTGCTAAGAATACCAAGAGATGCGCTAGGCTAAGGTGCACTGATCTATCCAGAAATTAGGTCAATCCCTTCACTTAAGGTGCCTCAACGAGAGTATTAGGGTTTCTACAACTGCACCTGCTAGTAACCCTAACAACAGTGCTTTGGTGACTGCTCCTTCTAGAAACCCTAGCGGTAGTTCTTCAACGAGATTAATATCCTTCTGGCTATGTTTCCTTCCAGTGGTTAGACTAAATGAAGGAAGTGTGGGCACATAATCTGTTAGAATATATTGGATGTGCTCATTTTACCATTGGCAATATTGCTATTGTCACCCAACCATAGGTCGAAGCCACCCTCCAAGCACCTTAACCTTGACAGAGAATCACTTTGGAAGCAAAACCTAGGCTAGATAGCCAAACAAAGGGTAGCACACCTTTCCCCAAGGATAGTGCACCAACAAGAGCTGATCAGATAGTCCAAACCCTAACCAAGAGATATTCCAAGCTAAACGTGATCTGCTAGCTGCAGCAGCTGCAATGGCAACTCTCCTCAAACCTATGCACAAAACTGGGCACTACGGTGTGCACAAGTGTTGCTCTGCAATTCTGAGACTTCCTGCCAAAATGAAGATTGGCCTCTTGTATTTATAGTCATTCTGGCTAACTGCCTGGGATGACTTCTCATTCTGGGTGTCTATCTGTTCAGTATATATTATTTCTTCTGGTCGACTTCTTCTCTTGGAGGCTAATAACCTAATACAAGTTATCTTCTTGAGCCGACAAGTATTCTAGTGTTATTAGCCAACTCATTAGGGTTTCTTCTTGCTTCCCGGAATATCCTATTCTCGCCAGGTTTACACGTGGAGGTAAATACCTCCCGCAACTACCATAATATTAACACTATCATGGGAGGAGTTAATTGTAGAAAAGGAAATAAAGAAAACATCTTCTGAAAAGAGAGTGGAAGGGGGGATCGACGTTGAGAAAGGATTTAGTGCTAGATCACCAGAAGGATTAGAAGGTTAATATCAACAGACAAAATATCAATGGTAATTTACTCCCTTGCAGAATGTAATTGACAAATCCAGTGAAAAATGCAATGTTTCAAAAGTTTCAATTGCTGCAAGTCTTCTAGATTCTCGAGATAGCATGTGCTCTGGTGAGAATATTCCTCAAGAACTCATAGAAGTTGATTTATCAGGTGTAGTAAATCCAAGAAATGAATATGCAACATGGGGTTGGAGATCAATACCTTGTGACAAAATGAGACCAATGGTATACTGGTTCAATCTCAGAGAAAACTTATTCTGAGCATGTTCCCTTCCTTGAACTTTTTCAACTTGAGGTATAGATCTTGGAGGTGTAATATTTCCTAGCTTCAATATATATCATATATGACTAAAGCATGAGCACTATGGTCATAGAGAACAAGAAATTCTTTTAGGGTTAAATAATCAAAGAATGGAGGATCAAACATTTGAAGACGACTTTCATACTTCTGAGGATAATTTAGAACCCTTCCTTTCTAACAACTCTCCCGATCCTTGATGTAAAAACCCTACTTCGCAATAAAAACATTGTACTCAACAAAGCAATTATGGGACATTCAAGAAGGAGACACGACTTCATTCCAATTTACTAAAATGTTTTAGACCAGAAGGCCCATGACTAGTCAAAGCGAGGCAATTTATATGCTAAATGTAAAGATCAGTTTTCAAATGTCATTTTTTATTATAATATTGTTGAAAAGGAAAGGGAAAACTATGAGGTGATATTCATAGGAATGGTTGTTGTCATACCATATATATCATCCTTATCCTCACCCGGTGACCAAGAAAAATCTTGAACATAATGTCTTCTTGAGTGCTCAACACACCCTAAAAGCATTATGAAATTTTGTCCCTTTTTGGGTACCACTTGTTTTCTTTTACTGTTTGAATTGAGTTCACTATGGAGTGATTGTTTATTTTGTTTTGATGACTCTTCTCGATAAAGTCAGATTTGTTTGAACTTGTTAAATGAAACCTTGTATATAAAATAACTTGGCATTCTAACTAAGAATCTGCAGCTAACATTGCGACTAACACGCTTGTGTTCGGCATCAGCAAAGTTCAAGCAGGTAAAGTGGAAACATAGTTACACTAATCACCGATCGCCGATGCACCATCAACATCTGTAAAAGGTGGAGTTGGTTTGCGTGAGTTATTCTCCATGAAGATTCAGGAGGTATCTGATCCCCAACGAAATCAGGAAAATACGAAAGTGTGAAACATTGACAAAAGCCATGAAAAACCCCCGATAGTCGATGACCGAGGAAATTGCTTGGGGTTGGGGAAATATCAAAGGGTTAAATTGCTTAAAGTTTCTACATTAATGAATCTCTGACCAACTATCCCCGATGCACTTTTGACATCTGGAAATTTTTGAGAATACAATCCAGGAGCACTTGGGTAAGCTTATCGTCGATCATCGATCCTTGATACTTTTCAGCATTGACAAGATAGGATCAGTTGTTAGAATGAATAGCTTAAGAAAGTCTCTATTACGAATAACAAGAGTTAACAGAGACGTCGGTCTCAAGTGCCACGTGTCTTTGTCGCATAGGGGTATCATACTGTCTGGTTTCGTCCCAAGCCATCTTAGGGTTCCCTATGTCCTAGTCACACCTCTGAATCAGCCTTGCCATGTCATCCATGTACGACATAGAGGGATCAACGTCAGAGCTTTTCAAGGGAAATATCAACGAAAAATGTTCAAAGATAAACCCCGACCCTCGATCCATAAGATAGAATGGTGAAATTATGGGATGTTTTTAGCACAATATACGATTGGATTTTGTCTTTTAATAGGCCAGTGGATGCTTCACCCTGCATATATTTCTACCCCATGCGTCGATTGAACAACAGAAATTTGAAATCACTGATAGGCCACGTTACAACCCACACCTGTTGGCACAGGGGAAGACCCAAGGTTCAATGCTTCAAAAACGCACCAACAAAACCCTAACTACCAACCCTTTCGGAAACACCTCCGAAGCAGATGAATTCTCACCTGAGGTAGAGGCAAGGGTGGTTTCACGACTCAGATGTATGCAACCTAGCTAGGAAACAGATCTGTGATTACAATACCTTAACAAAGAATTTAATAGTTATCATTCCTTAGTATCTAGCATTTGTTTACAGTGCAGATAAACCCTAATTATAGATCAACACAGTATTCAACAAGATCCAACACATTCAAGCACTAAGCACATCAAAATAGACTAGATCTGGTACTTATTCACATCACCAAGCACTAAGATATTGTATCTATTACATCTAAACATACATTACTATACTAAGCATAAATCATATGAGTAATAAAACAACCATAATGCACAAATAAACCATAACACAGGATATACGTGGTTCACCCCCATCCTGGGGCTACGTCCACCAACTATTCTTCTCTTTATTGCCTTTTGTCAATCATCTACATGCATAGAGCCACATGATCCTACTCTGCATAGGATAGGAGATCTATGTGCACTCCACCAGATCCTCCTTCCAAGAGCCATGTTACACCACAAAGCCCTCTTACAATCTACACAAGCTTCTTACATCCAATTGAACTTAGCTTTGCCAGTGTCCAACAAAGCATGCACAAAGCATTTATAACTATCACTTGCACTTATAAAAACATCACACATATGCACATATTGTCTCCTCTTACATTGCCTAGACATCTATTTATACATTACAAAAGGGCCTAGACATGGGTAAACCCATGGGCCAACATCCCCATACCCGTTACTTAAGCCAAAAACCCAAAAATCCTTAAAAGAGGGCCGATATCCCGTGATCTCCGCTTCGACTTGCACTCCTCCTTCGATAGCCTGTCGAAGTCCCAAAAAGGGGTGAAAAGTGACCAAGGATCTTCAAAACATGGTCAAGGGACAATAGGCCCCCAACAATCACCTGTGACTCGTGTTGAGTCACTCTGATTTGGGTAGATCCACCTCAAAATCCTTGAGCTTGACTCGAGATGCTTCGACCTGCTGCTTCGCCAGGGGCTCCTGCTTGAAGAATTCCTGAATAACTGCCTCGTTCACAGGTTCTTCCAAGCATTGTTTGACTGAAGTGACTACTTGTTTCATCTCTTCTCCTCGTTCTTCAATTTCCTCAAATAGTTGGAAAGCTTCGTCCTGGACTGGTTGGAGCCTCTCAGTCACTTCCATGACTTTTCTCTATATGGTATGGACCTGCTGCTGAGCAGTGCACTGTTCCTGGGGCCTTTTCATCCTCTCAACTGTTGACAAAAGTTTCAACTGCGCCTGTAGTTTCACTGCTTGCTTCTTTACCTCCTGGAGCTATGAATCCAATGCCTTCAGTTCAGGGTCCTCATTAAGTCACTCATAAGTTTGCGTACTTCTAATGCTAAGTTGTTTACATTCCAAAGCTAATTCTATGATCCTCTCAATTGTGCTCCAGATAGTGGCTTCACTTTGGTCTCGCACGTCCTATAGAGTACTTGGTACTATTTGTAGCTCTAGATCTACTATTCTCTATTGAAGCTGTTGGATGGCTTCAACAAGCTTCGCTACTTGGNCAGAGCGAAGTGCTCTTCTTACTTCTTTTTTTACTCTAACCTTATCCACAAGTAGTTGTTCCTTCTCTTGTTGGATCTGCGCTCTCTCCTCTATGAACTTTGTTTGTAGGTCATCCTTTTCCTGTTGCGCAACTCGACGTTTCTTTATCACTTCCTCTTGTTCTTGCTTAGGGGCCATTGTGGCTTGTTATTTTTCTTCCTATGCGCGATGAAGGTGGGCTTCGGTTTCATTAGCTATTCTGCGGAGTTGGGTAGGATCATCTCCCAACCCTGGTTATTCTAATGGTGGGGGCCCATTTGACACTGTGTGGCTAGAGTGAAGGGCTTGTCGTACCCCTCTCAGATTTTCTTCAAGCCTTTCGTACATGATCTCTTGCTTGGATTCATTTCTTTGAAAAATATCTTCTGAGGCGTCCGATACAGCTGTGATGATGAAGTCGAAGTCATTGAGCATGAGCACAGTCTACATCTTAGTCTTACTAGCTTTTGACTTCTTCCGCGATGTGGGTTTCGTGGGAGAAACCGTTTTTTTGTTAGACGACTTTGCGTCATCAGGGGGGTTCTGTGGAGGTGTTACTTCGACTTGCTTCTACTTGTCTTCTTATCCATTGTTCTCTTCTTTGTCTACTTTGTCATCAACTCCTATTCTAGGTGATTCTGAAGCAATCTCTTCTGATGTGCTGTCCAGCTTCTATACCTCTTATATCTTCTTCCTTCTGCTAGTTCCAGGTGTATCGTACCCTTTGCGAATGACCACCAGGATTCTTATTATTTTGGGGTCGGACAGTTCTACGGGGTCAACCAGGATAAGGAGCTCTGGAAGCCACTCCTTAGTTATTTCTTCTAGGTCATCCTCTGTGAGTTTGTAGTATCTTTGTAGTACTTATTTATGTTCTTCTCCACACATAGTGATATAGATAAAATGTTTTTCTGCGTGGAACTTCACAAATGGCCTAACCCTGTGCAGGGTGTTCGACATCATACTAGGGGAAACCTCAATAGCCCTCTTTAAATATAGGTAGTAGGTATGGAACACCGCATTTGACTTCCATTGTTTTACCATATCGCTTAAATATTAGAGCGTGGTGAACTTCACGGCTAAGGGTTCATATGGATCTATTTCAGGGAAGGTATCACCTTCCGACATTTCCCAATCTATGAACGCGATGAAGATCAACAACCAACTAAAGTGGAACTCATAGCCCTGATCTTGAGCTTCACAATAGTCTTGTTCTAACTAGTTCACTAAGTAGCTTTCCCAGTTCATTTGTAGCCCCTCCATGCATTTTCCTACAAGGCCAACAACAAACTCCTTGACCTATGTGGGTCTATTCTTTCTTACTAGTTTACTAGACATCAACTGGTAAGCGAGGCACACAATGCCATTCCGGATGGAAGCTACCTTGTAGCCTCGCTTCCCCTTCTCTACATCAACATAGGTATCTTTAATCTTATGTGCTAGAGCACAGTCTACAACCTTTCCTGGGTAAAAGTCTTGTGGGTCTGGTCCATGCATGCTCAATCTGGTGATCCGATGGATTAGCACCATATCGACGTTGATGCGTCTGTCTAGCCACAAATAATCACCATGGAAGCTCGACAACAAGAGCTTAATGCACATGTTAACCTCCTGGTGCCTTCAAAAATGGGGTATCTTCATTACGTTCAGTATGGTGGACTGTGAGAGGTCCATAGTCCATGGTTGGGGGATTATCCTCGACTTATTCCCCTTCATTCTAGTCAAATACCTGTGAGGTTTGAGCATGCTAAAGTTCTTGCGGTCAACCAAGTTGAAGTCACTGATCTTCAATGTCAGAATATTATCCTTCTGAGGCTTGCTTGTGCGTATCCCCTTCAGGAGGTATGCAGTAATCAGGTGTAGTCAAATTCCCTGGGGACACTGTCACGATTCACCGTACCATCCAGAGGTGGGATGTATTCGGGCAGGATGGATGGGATTAACTTCGCGTTTTCCAGGTCATCTCGATGCTTGGTTCTTTTCTTGACTACATATTGGGATGGTCTGAAACTGCGAGCAGTCGATGAGGAGGCTTGCACTCCTCTCATTGATGAAGCTTGAATTCCGATGGACATCACCTTCTCAGCCATAAGTTTAATTAGAACTTCTTTGAAAACATTTTCTGTGACACTGAGTTTGTCTGACATACACGCTCGAGATCGAAAAACTTAGGTTGATTAAAAAACGCTCAATGTAATGGAACAGGTGGTGAAGTCTCAGTAAATACAACACAATAGTAATGAGTTCTCTTGGATACAATTCATGAAAGTGTTCTTGGCGCAATAGTCAATGGAATAAGTAGACAAGGATGTAACAGATCCCTCGAATGGACAAGAAGCCTTCATCAATGCATTTCTTGTTGGAAATATTGTCATTGATGTCAACAATCGAAGTGATGATGACAAAACAATGTTCAGAGATCGAACGAAGTGAAAACGTCATACAATGTGCAAGAGATCAAATGAAGTGAAAATGTCATACAGTGTGCAAGAGATCGATAGTGCAAGCTCAAGAGGAGGAGCGAAAAGGAGAAGCAAATAGTATCGAAGATCAAAGATCAGAAGGAGGAATTCATGATTATTGTTGATCACGATAGGATCAACAATATTCCTATGAATAAAGCTAAAGAGGGATAGAATATTGAAAGAGATCATAGGAAGTACGAGAGTTGAGTTAAGCTCAAAAGGGTTGGCATTGAGTTCAGAGAAAGGAGCCATCAATAATCTTGATGGAAGATAGAGATCGCTCGAGAGGACTGGAACTAATTTCCATAGACCGTTTGATCCAGCATAATTGTCAGGAGGATAAGCGTCGACGTCCATTCCTTTAGTGGGAAGGAAATCGTGATAACAATCCTGGTTGTTGAGGCCATAGGACACGTGGCGAAAGATTAGAGCATGAAGGGATATTGAGAAAGTGGTTTCAAACAAACTTCCTTTTGCTCCGATACACTTTTAAGGGCGCCACGCATCCACTATTAAAACCATAATGGTTTTCCCTGATATGTCTGCACAAAATTAAGTTCTGTGCTAGTCCACTGCCTGATATGTGCCTCAACCGTCGATCTGGGTTGAGTTGACAAGTAAAGCACCTGAATGTTTGGTGAGTGGTCATAGCGCATGGTCACATCGTCTAGATTTGGAGGGAGGAGCTAGTACATACAAACTCTATTTCAGAAATCGTGACATGGAAAGTCGAGACCCTTCATCACAAGAGTCTCAAAGTTGTGAATCGCAAAGTGCTTTTTGGATAAGCTCCTGGTCACCACCGATGGTCACAAGAAGGGAAGAAGCTAGTCCAACTAAGATCCTTTTTCGGTGTTTAGACGATCACAACATGGAGTGTCGACACCCTTCATCACAAGAATGCTGAAATATGAAATCATGATAAGATAAGGACCGTCGATTTAGAGGAAATAACAAGGACCATTGGATCAGGGTTGTGGGTCAGTGAACCACGTCAACAAGGACACATGGTACAGTAAGAAAACTACAAGTGTCAAGTTGATACATCATTTCAAAGATGTAATGTGAGTCATTCGATTGTGAATCATAATCGGGATTTTTGAACTATTGGAGGTCATGAAGACTCAATGGGCAAAATGATGAAATTCTGACAATCGTCCATCTCAGCTGAAGATCGAATCGAAATCACTGAAGTTGATAAACATGATTAAGTCATGGCCATTAGATTAAATAATAAAATAAGTGATATGAGTTATCCTATCATTTTGGGGATATCGTATTCGAGAGTTTTTGGTATGTTGGAAGCAACAAAGTCTCGAAGAACAAATAACCCGAAATCCTATAAACCGCTCATCTCAGAGAGTAATTAAATCTTGAACGTTGATTTGAAGGAAGCGCCTCTGTAGAATTCGATTCCTGTGAAAATAATAGAGTTTCAAGATCAAGTTTAAAAGATGAAATTGATCCATTTATGTGATCAATTTATGAAGAGTCTTCACGCTAAAAATAAATAAGCAGTGGTTAATGATTATGGTGAAGTTAATTGAAGAGGTGCGATGATCCAAACGAAAGGACATGATGTTTTTAAATCTCACACCGGTTTGAATATTATATAAACCAGAAAGAGTGGGAGAAGAAAGTGTCTCTGTAGTCCAAATCAGAAGATCAATAGTTGAAGAAGAGTCCAAGAAGAAATACAAATACCTATGTATTACGGGTGGTTAGGTGGTGCAAGGGCAGGTTGGTGCCTGCAAAGGGAGTTTGTGCTTCCTTGTCATTTGTAGATGACTAAACAGGGGGTTGTAACCTCCTAATAGTTGGTGCTGGTAAACCAGGGTGTGGGTGCATCCTAATCAGTTGGTGCTGATCAAAAAAGGGAAGTACATCTTCCTTTTATGTAAGATGTAAAACAAATTTTACAGTTAATAGAAAAGAGTTTGTGGTTTTCCCATTTGGGTTTCAGGATAAAATACTGTGTTAACATTTTGTTTGCATTAATAAGTGGAAAATTGATATAATTGTTGTGTCACTTATTCACCTCCCCCCTCTCAGTGACAGGATATGATCCTTCAATTCGTATCAGAGCGGGTTCCTTTAGCATAGTCTAACAAACTTGAAGGTAGATCCTAAAGATGGATCAACAAGAAGGAATGTCTAACAACGAAGCATCATTGTTCAATGGAGAAGGCTATGCTCTGTGGAAAATAAGAATGAAAAACTTCCTGTTGGATCTTGGTTTTGATATCTGGCAATCTGTTGTAGACAGTTACATTGCACCAAATACTCCACCCAAAGACTTTTGAGGAAAGAAAATCTGTAATGATAACTCAAGAGCAGTTAATGATATTCTATCAGGGTTGACTAACTCTATATGTGTGAAAGTTATGGATTGCAAATCGGCCAAAGAAATCTAGGAAAAATTGGAGGTTGTATATGAAGGAGATGACAAAGTCAAAGAAGCCAAACTACAGACCTATAGAACTCAATTTGAAAACCCGAGAATGAAAGAAGAATAAAATATTGTTGAATACTTTCATAGGGTAGATGAAGTAGTCAACTCAATTAGAGCAGTAAGAGAAGAAGTTACAGATAAACCCATTGTGCAAAAAATAGTAAGGTCATTAACGATGAGATATTATGCAAATATTTCCTCAATTGAAGATAGATTTGATCTAATCTCACTCACAGTTGACCAGCTCCATGGGATTTTTACAACATATGAAATGAGAACAGGAAATAATAAATCAACAAAAGATGAAAAAACTTTCAAAGCATCCAAGACAAAGATAAATTAGAAGAAAACACCTCAATCCTATCATCATGAAGAATCTGATGTGGTGGAAGCCAACTTCTTTAGAAAACTTCATAAAGGATCAGGGAAGTACAAAGGCAAGCTTCCTTTCAAATTTTTTAATTGTGGCAAAGTTGGTCATTTTTCATCTAAGTGTCCCTATCCCAAGGAGGATCCTGAAGAGGAAGAAAACAAAAACAAACAATACTAGAAGAAGGAAAACCCCAACTACAAGAAAAAGTTCTACAGAGGGAAAAATAATTTCTACTCAAAAGAAGAAGACAACAACTCGTCAGAGTCTAGTGACGACGATGAATCTGATGATGATGAAGTTCTTTTCTTAGGTATTAAAGAATCTAATGAGATAGAAAAAATTAAACATGAGAAGGAGTTAGAAGATGAAGCAGAAGTTAATATGGAGGAAGAACTTCTCAGTGCCTTAGATGAATTAAAAAAATACAAAACCAGATATAGACAGTTGAAATTTTTTGTAGTTGAACAGAAAGAAAAATATGAACAAGAAGAAAAGGAGATGGAAAAACTTATGAACATTCTGAAAAAACAAATCTTAGAAGCAACTAAGATCGAAGAAAGTCTGGAAAAGTCTCTTGAAGAAAATAAATAAATTATTGAAAGGATGGAGGTAGAAATAGTTCGTCTAAAAAGGAAACGGATGAAAAAATCATTCAAACAAAATATGAAAATAGCTCTAAAATATTAGATAAGATTATTACAATGCAAATGGATTCTTGAAATAAAAGTGGAATAGGTTATTCTCAAAAGGAAATCCATGCTAACTAAAAATTTTATGCATATGCTCTTCGTAGTACATTCAAGAAGAAAAATGAAGAGAAGATAAGTAATGATAAGGACTCTATAAGATTACCTCCACCCATCAGGAAAGAAGGCAAGACAATACCAAAGAAGTTTTACCAAAATAGGTATCCTCGCATTTTTCCTAGTTATTTCAATGTATGCTCTAATTTTGGACACAAAGCTATAAATTGTAGAGCATATAGAAAGAAAAATCTAAAGGTTAAGAATTATATCCTTAAGGATAAACAAGCAACAAATCGAGTTAAGACTAGAAACTATAAATCCTTTGAACCTCTATAAGAAGGGGACTTACAATGCTTAATATGTCATAACCATGGACATAAATCCATTAATTGCAGACTAATGGAAGTCTTAGAACAACCCAAGTTCATCAGAGAGCAGAAGAAACTTTGGAGAGTAAAAACATCAAAAAGGGAATGTCTTATTGCCCTAAAAACTCAAGATGAAAAGGATCTCTGGTATGTTGACAGTGGATACTCGAAACATATGATTAGGTAACACAGACAAGTTTTTAGACTTAAAGAAACAAAAAGGTAAAGTTACATTTGATGATAATGCTTCAAGTAACATACTTGGGAGAGGAACTGTGAGCTTGGGAAAAGAGAAAGCTAGAAATGTACTACTTGTCGATAAATTGAAGCCTAGTTTATTAAGTGTTAGTCAAACCTGTGATCAGGGATACTTCTGCATATTTGATTCCCTAAAATGTGAGATTAGGAGAGAATACACACGAAAATTAGTTCGTACTTCTCCTAGAACTCCTGAAAATGTATATATACTAAATGAAAAATTGAATGAGGAGTGTCATATAAATTCTGTAGATGAAAGTTGGCTATGGCATAGAAGGTTGGGGCATATTAACTTTGAAAATCTTGTGAAAGTCAACAACCTTGGTGCAGTAAGAAACTTGCCAAAAATCATAAAACCCTCAAATGTTATGTGTAGACACTATCAGCTAAGGAAGCAAACTAGGGTAAGGTTCAAAACAAAAGAATACACAACCCCTATACCTTTAGAGCTTGTTCACACTGACCTATGTGGACCTACGAGAACCAAGAGTCTAAAAGGAGATTCTTACTTTATGTTGTTCATTGATAACTTTACTAGAATGAGTTGGATATGTTTTCTCAAGGAAAAA
>JASDQU010102930.1:202220-223917 GCA_032191745.1 Picea mariana | reverse complement strand
ATGAGAACTGGGTTAAAGCTATGAATGAAGAATTGGATCAAATTGAAATAAATCAAACTTGGGAACTAGTTCCTAGACCAAAAGATAAAAATGTCATTGGAACTAAATGGGTATATAAAAATAAAATGAATGAAGATGGGAAAGTAATCAAGAACAAAGCTAGATTAGTATGTAAATGTTATGCTCAGGTTGAAGGAATAGACTATGAAGAAACATCTTCACCTGTGGCTAGATTAGAGGCAATTAGGATGTTCTTATCTTTCTCCAGCTACAGAAAATTTAAAGTGTATTAAATGGATGTCAAATCATCATTTCTCAATGGAAATTTAGAAGAGGAAGTCTATATTGAGCAACCAGATGGGTTCCAACTAAAAAATAAAAGAGACTATGTTTGTAAATTAAAGAAGACACTCTATGGATTAAAACAAGCACCCAGAGCATGGTATGCAAGGCTAGACTCTTATTTACAAAAACAAGGCCTTAAAAGGGGATCAACAGACAACAATATTTATTGCAAAATTGATGGTAATAACTTGATCATTTTGGAAGTGTATGTTGATGATATCATATTTGGTAGCAATAATATAAAAATGAGTAAGGACTTTGCTAAGATGATGCAACAAGAATTTGAAATGTCTATGCTTGGGGAACTAAATTTCTTCCTTGGATTACAAATAATACAATGCAAAAATGGAGTCTTTATCCATCAGTCTAAATATGTTAAGGATATGCTTAAGAGATTCCAGTTAGAGGATTGCAAACCTATTAGTACACCTATGATGGTTGGTTGAAAACTAAGAAAGGATGATGAGTCCAAAGATGTAGATCCAAAACACTACAGATCAATGATTGGCAATTTTCTCTACATAACAGCTTCCAGACCAGATGTCAAGCAATTTGTTGGGATGGTGGATGGATTCCAAGTAGAACCAAAGGATAGTTATGCTCAAGCTATAAAAATAATCTTTAGATATTTGAAAGGAACCATAGATCTTGTTTTGTGGTATTCTAGCAATGACTCATTCATATTAAAATCCTATTCAGATGTTGATTGGGCAGGAAGTGTAGATGACAGAAAAAGTAAGAGTGGAGGAGCATTCTTTTTGGGAGAATCACTGGTTGCTTGGATAAGAAAGAAACAATCTTCAATTTCTTTGTATAGCACTGAAGCTGAGAATATTGCAATAGAAAAATGTTGCACACAAGTGGAATGGATGAAACAAAATCTACAAGACATCAAAATAGTATTTGAAGAACCCACAATTATCCACTGTGACACTACAAGCACGATAAGTCTCTCTAAGAACCTAGTCCAACACTCAAAATTGAAACACATTCCCATAAAATACCACTATCTAAGAGATTAGGCTGAAAACAAGAACATTAAATTGGAATATGTTGCAACACAAGAACATGTGGCAGATATTTTTACAAAACCCTTAAACAGAGATATATTTGAATATCTCAGGCAAAAATTGGGAGTAATACTTCTTCCTACCTAAAATATCTCAAGAAAATGATGCATCAATTGGCACCTATTGAGGGGGAGATATAAATCAACGACAAAAGGTGTCATTCACTTATGATAGAAAAACATTAATTGCAGGAGGAGTTACCAATGGTTAGAGAAGTGTTTATACAGACAGATGATTGGAGAAGAAACCCTTTTCCATTGATGTCAAAAGGGGAGAGAAACTTCATAAAAGGAAAGCTTCATAAGTGGAAAGCATCATCACAGGGGGAGTTTTGAATATGAAGTTAGTGTGTTTCCCTCAATGAAAAAGGGGTAGATTGTTGGAAACATTGTCATTGATGTCAACAATCGAAGTGATGATGACCAAACAGTGTGAAGAGATCGAACAAAGTGAAAATGTCATACAGTGTGCAAGAGATCGATAGCGCAAGATCAAGAGGAGGATCAAAAAGGAGAAGAAAATAGTATCGAAGAACAAATCTCAGAAGGAGGAATTTGTGATTATTGTTGATCACGATAGGATCAATAATATTCCTATGAATAAAGATCAGGAGGGATAGAAGCTTGAAAGAGATCAGAGGAAGGACGAGAGTCGAGTTAAGCTCATAAGGGTTGGGATCAAGTTCAGATCAAGGAGCCATCAATAATCTTGATGGACAATAGAGATTTATCGAGAGGACTGGAACTAATTACCGTAGGCCATTTGATCCAGCATAACTATCAGGAGGATAAGCGCCAATGCCCATTCCTTTCATGGGAAGGCAATCGTGATAACAATCTTAGCCGTTGAAGCCATAGGACAGGTGGCGAAAGATCAGATCACGATGGGTTGTTGAGAAATTCGTTTCAAGCAAACTGCCTTTAACTCTGATACACTTTTAAGGGTGCCACGCATCCACTATTAAAACCATAATGGTTTTCCCCCATCCGTCCTCGAAAAATTAAGTTCCATGCTAGTCCACTTCCCTCTATGTGTCTCAACCGTCGATCTGGGTTGATCTGACAAGTAAAGCACCTAAATGTTTGGCGAGTGGTCATAGAACATGGTCACATCATCAAGAGTTGGAGGGAGGAGCTATTACAGCCAAGCTCTATTTCAATGATTGCGACATGGAGAGTTGAGACCCTTCATTACAAGAGTCTCGAAGTTAAGAATCACGAAGCGCTTTGTGGATAAGCGGCTGGTCACCATCGATGGTCACGAGAAGGGAAGAAGACAGTCCAGCTAAGATCCTTTTTTGGAGTTTTGGCGATCATGATATGGAGTGTCGAGACCCTTCATCACAAGAATGTCGAAATACGAAATCGTGATAAGATAAGGACTATCGATTTATAGGACATAACAAGGACCGTTGGATCAGGGCTGTGGGTCAGCGAACCACGTTAGCAAGTATACGTGGAACAATAATACACTGACAAGTGTCAAGTTGATACATCATTTCAGAGATGTAATGTGAGTCATTCGACTGTTTCGGTGAAATCATAATTGGGATTTTTGAACTGTTGGAGGTCATGAAGACTCAATGGGAAAAATGTCGAAATCCTGACAACCATCCATCTTAGTTGAAGATTGAATCACAATCCCTGAAGTTGATAAACATGATTAAGTCATGGTCATTATATTAAATAATAAAATAAGTAATATGATTCGTCCGATCATTTTGGGGATATCGTATTCGAGAGTTTTTGGTATGTTGGAAGCAACAAAGTTCCGAAGGACAAATAACTCGAAATCGTGTAAACCTCTCATCTCAGCAAGTAATTAAATATTGACCGTTGATTTGAAGGAAGCGCCTATGTAGAATTCGATTCCTGTGAAAATAACAGAGTTTCAAGATCAAGTTTAAAAGATGAAATTGATCCATTCATGTGATCAATTTATGAAGAGTCTTCATAATAAAAATAAATATAACAGTAGTTAATGATTATGGTGAAGTTAATTGAAGAGGTGCGATGGTCCAAATGAAAGGACATGATGTTTTTAAATATCACACCAATTTGAAGATTATATAAACCAGAAAGAGTGGGAGAAGAAATTGTCTCTGTAGTCTAAATCAGAAGATCAATAGCTGAAGCAGAGTCCAGGAAGAAATAAAAATACCTATGTATTAAGGGTGGCTGGGTGGTGCAAGGGAAGGTTGGTGCCTGCAAAGGGAGTTGGTGCTTCCTTGTCAGTTGTAGCTGACTAAACAGGGGGTTGTAGCCTCCTAACAATTGGTGCTAGTAAACCAGGGTGTGGGTGCATCCTGATCAGTTGGTGGTGATAGAAAAAGGGAAGTACATCTTCCTTCTATGTAACATGTAAAACAAATTTTTCAGTTAATAGAAAAGAGTGTGGTTTTCCCATTTGGGTTCCACGATAAAATATTGTGTTAAAATTTTGTTTGCATTAATAAGTGGAAAATTGATATAATTGTTGTGTCACTGATTCACCACCCCCCCTCTTAGTGACAAGATCTAATCCTTTAGTTTTGTCTGTTATGGCGCGGTCCCAACGGTCAGATGGAGAGATTTATAATCATAACTTTTGTTTTAACTATTCGAGAACGACAATCTAACAGTCATAATTCCTCTAACAATTATATTGCTCCACCATGGTGAAGTGCCAATCTGAGTTGTTATGATATTCCGACGAAGTTCAAATTTTGGAGACCTTCCTTCTATGAAGTCTTCTCTGGAAATTTTTGTAGCTTCTCTAACTTTGATTTCTTCTTGCTCAGCTTTATAGCTTTCTTCCCTGTGATTTGCATTTCGGTATTCCTCTTTCCATTCTGATTCTTATCTCCTCCTGGCATAGTAACTTTGCGATGTTGGTGGTCTTTCCTAAGGTTCAAGGGAAATACTTCTTCTCTGTCAGGGGTAGGTTCTCTACTCTTCTGTACATACAGGTATTTCAAGTCTTCTTGTGTTCTTCTATACAGATAGGTAGCTTCAACTGGTTTTCTTGTTCTTTTAGTAAGTGTGCTATTCTCTTAGCCATGAAGTCTCTTAGGTCTTTCTTTTTCTGTTCTAGAGCTTCCTCTTCTTTTCTTTGGGTCTGATCTTTCTCAATCCGGGTTTTTCCTAGTAACATAGAAAATTGGGTGTTGTTCTCAATAAATTTAACAACCTCAATTTCTTCCTCTATCGAAGTTCCGTGAGTAGTCATATATGTCTGGGTAAGTATTCCACATAGGGTTATCAACTTTCCTCTAAATAATCCTATTCCTCCCAATGAAGGAATCATAGCAGGATTTCCCAAAATTTCCTAGGTTCTTTTTGTCATGATATTCACTTGTTATTCCTCATCCAGAACACAGTCTATGTCGAAGTCTCCTATTCTTGTTTCTATGCACTCTTTTTCTTTGAATATCTCCGATAAGTTGATATCTCTGTGGTCATTTAGGGTTTCTTTCATTTGTAATAATGCAATCTCTGATTCTTTCTAGAGTTCTGCCATGGTCTCAGTTTCTTGGTCTTCCTCAGGGTTTTCTTGTCTCATATTCATTCTTTCAACCTTAGCAATCATTCTAGGGAAATCCAAAACTTTATGGTCCATAGGTTTACAACAAAGACAACTAGGTTTCTACCAGGGCATTCCCTAGCAAGATGTCTTGTTCTTCTGCAACTGTAACAAAGAGTTAATCCTTTCTTTCTCTTAAATGATCACCAACCATTCTTGTACTGCACACTAGGATCATGGTGGATAACCTACAAAAAATTCTTCCTAGGATCCTGCATCCATTTGTTAGTCCAAAAATCTTTTTTATGCATAGGAATAACATATCTTTCACAATTTCTATCAGATCTACTCATATCAAATCTTATTTCTTCTAAATGTGCCCTATTTTTCAGAATAGGACAAAATTTATCAAACATACTTCGATCCATACTTTTGAAACAAAAATTTACACTTATCTTACCTTTAATAGAGAAAAAAGCTTTCAGATATTATATCTTCAATAAAAAATTTCACTGTTATTACCTTTATCAGAGGACAAAGCTTTCAGATATTACCTCTTTTCTTCAGATCTTCCTCCCCTCTTAGTATAGAGATTCACAAGTCAAGTAGAGTACTGCGTACTAGGGAAATAGATATACACACAAAGCTTCCTCTTTTCCTCAGTTCCCAAAAAACATAGTTTCAAGTCCCGACAACGAAACCATTTTTTGGCATAGGGACAGACCCAGGGTTCATTGCTTCAACAGTGCACCAATAACACCCTAACTACCGGCCCTTTCAAAAACACCTACGAAGAAGATGAAGTCTCACCCGAGGTAGAGGTATGGGTGGTTGCACGACTTACATGTCTACAACCTAGCTGGGACATAGATCTGTGATTACAATACCTTAATAGATCATTTAGCAGTTATAATTCCTTAGCATATAGCCTTTCTTTACAGTGCAGATAAACCTTAATTACATAGCAACACAATATTCAACAAGATCCAACACATTCAAGCACTAAGCACATCAAAATAGACCAGATTTGGTACACATTCACATCACCATGCACTAAGTTATCGTATCACTTACATCTAAACATACATTACTATACTAAGCATAAATCATATGATAAATAAAACAACCATAATGCACAAAGAAACCATGACACGGGATATATGTGGTTCACCCCTAGCCCAGGGCTATGTCCACCAACTCTTCTTCTCTTTATTGCCTTTTGTCAATCATCTACATGCACAGAGCCATGAGATCCCATTCCGCATAGGACAAGAGATCTGTGCAATCCTATTCCGCATATGACAAGAGATCTGTGCACACTCCACCAGATCATCCTTCCACGAGCTAGGTTATAGCACAAATCCCTCTTACAATCTACACAAACTTCTTACATCCACTTGCACTTAGCTCTGTCAGTGTCCAACACAGCATGCACAAAGCATTTATAACTATCACTTTTACTTAGCACAACATCACACATATCCACATATTTTCTCCTCTTACATTTCCTAGACATCTATTTATACATTAAAAAAGGGCCTAGACATGGGTAAACCCATGGGTCAACATCCCCATACCCATTACATAAGCCCAAAACCCAAAAATCCCTAAAAGGGGGTCGAGATCCCGCTATCTCCACTTTGACTTGCACTCCACCTTCGACAACCTCTCGAAGTCCCAAAAAGGGGTCAAAGTGACTAAGGATATTCAAATCTTTGTCAAGGGCCAACAACGCCCACGTTGTCGACCTATGATCGAATTTAATTTTAAACGTATTGAAGATCTAACGRAAATTTTTATAGAACCACACTCATATCGCGAATTGAATGGCTAATGCGACCAGGTAATTTCATCTCTATTTAAATCACTAAAATGGCTTCAAACACTTCTATTCTACACATAAGTTTCTATTTCCAGAGCATTCGAAGAAGCAAAACGAGCTTCTCAGGTCTATGTTAATTCTTTGACCATCAAAACCAAGTTAAACAAGCAACAAAGGTATGCATTAAAGTTTATCAATTCGGCGGTCATGATTTGTTATATATGCATCTAGTTTATTGCACCAATCCAAATGTTCTAGCTACAGGGAAAATGCATTTGAGAAATCCAACCACCAAATGATCGCCGAGGGCACCTAATCTAAAGGAGGCAGAAATTGGTGAAGTATCTTCTCCTGGCAACTGGAATACACTCCTAGGGCGGAGCTACTCATTAAAACCTTTCCGAAGAAATATTTTATTCAACATCCAGTCTTCAGCAATATAGAAGGGACCACTGGATCCAAATTAATTCTCCCACAGTGGGGGGACCTATTCAGCAGAATCAACCGAGAGGAGTACCCAAAGTGTTTCCTACACAACGAATCAGATGTAAGGGTGATCAATGACCAGGTGTTCTGCAATATATAATGATCATACTTACACATGGTAGCTTGCAGAACTCTGTTTTTCCCATGCATTGAGGTTTTGAAGTGGTTAATCGATCATACATAGGCACATAAATTCCTAGTGAACGATGAGAATGGCGGGTGTTTTGGATTTTTCCTCCTGACAGAAGTCCAAAAGTACTACAAGCTCAGAGACCTAGAGGAGCGATTGAAAAAAGACTTCATGGTGAAGTTCTATGAATTCCACAAAACCAGTTGGTTGATGGCCTCATGGCTGAAGAAGGACAAGAAGTTTACAAACCAAAGTAGTGGATGGTATGGGATGGTTAACTTGAGGGAGCCATACATCTACTTGATGGATCTCATATGTCGACTGTATGGAGAGAAGGACTGCTCCAAGGTTTTAGAAGCATGGATGCCCCTGGCATACACTGTGGTGATCTACGGGAGTAGTTTCAACTAGGGAGAAATAGTATCCAATAAATTGAGCATCTGTGTGCAGCAGGCTCAGACGCTGAAAGAAGGGGAAGCACCCACTTTCCACATGGCCTCATACCTACTCGATGTTATCTGTGCGAGAAATTTCTTCATCGGCATGAATCTAAGATGGAATGTTGCAAAGATCCTTGTTCATGTTTACTTTAGCATACTATGGGAGAACAGGTACAAAAAATCCTACGCCCTTATTTGCAATGAATTCATCACCCGAATTTATTTTATTGTATTTAAAAAGGAATTCCCAAGACTATCCATAGCAACCAAGGAAGTGGTAGTGAAGGTAGGCCACTAGTATTTAGATGAACACACAACTTATATTAGGGTGTTCAGGGCCACCAGAGAAACTCACCTACTCCCTGCTCATGTCCGAGTCCAACTCATTATGGGAGAAATCTGTTATCAGACTATCCTACAAGGCTATAAAACCATGCTAGTCAAAGACAAGAAGTAGGATTTCATACCCTATGACTTCCATGTGGGGTTTTATTTGGTAAAGGACACTCCTCAAGCCAAAAAAAAATGGTTGAGTTAGCTTGAATTCAGGTTCTCGACAGGYCGATTCTGCAAGAATGACTCTAAAGCCCTAGTCCCCCAACATGCTTCACAAGTATCATCCTGTTGGCCATACGTGCATGACAAATTTGAGGATGAAATTTTCATAGAATGCGCTTAGGACTCAGAGAAGGTAGTGCAAGGATGGCCAACCCAAACATCACCAGGTTCAAGGCTATGAACATGGATGAGTAGGTGGATATAATAGAGAAATCAGATCAAGAGGCTCTCGGGGTTAGGGAAGAAGTTCGAGAAACATAGACAACAAAGGCACAAAGGAGAGGATCCTTTCGGACAACCCAATCATAAGAAGAGTAGAGAAAAAGTGTCTTAGAGCCAATGCAACTTGAAGAAATCACCAGGCCACAAAACCCTGAAATTCCATCACCACAGATCAGATCACCAGGGACAATTCCAACCCAACCCAAGGCATCAAGAATGCCAGGTGGGACAAGTGCACCAAATCCACGCTCTGACCTGATAACAATATATGATGATGAGTAAAGTTTGAAGGTTTCACTGATAATACCAGTACCAATTATAGAGGAGAAGGAACCTAAGAAAGCATCCACCCCAAGTCTCGATGCTCCATTTCAAGACCTTTTGCAGAGTGACTATGAGGTTGAAAGTGCTTTAGAAACTGAGTTTCTCGACCTACCGGGGACCCCAAAAGACAACTCGAAGGATGATCTAGGATTGGTTGGTCAGAAAGAGGAAGTTCCACAACAAGAAATCAACACTTTGACAACCTATTACCAAGTAAGTACCGAACCTACCCCCAATTCTTCAATTTTGGCCAACACCTCACCAACCAATGAACAACAAACGAAGGTCAATCCATTGAGACATATGAAAGAAGTTGAGGAACCAATCCTAGAATAGATAGACATAGTCGGGAGCCTAGGAAATACTCTAACCCGTGGAGAACAACAAATCCTCGAACCTATTGATGAGGTTGCTGAAATACAAGCGATCGCCTATGAAAGAAAGATAAAATCCATCATGAAGAGGACCACTGAGAAGAGAAGGCTCACACTAGATAGCTCGATTCTCATCACTACCGAGGAGATTCTCAGCACTGAACACACCAAGACGTCCGATCTTATCGGTGCAGGGATGGCTATCATGGATGCCATGTTGGATAGAGAAAGGAGGGATGAAAAGGAGCTGGCCATTGTGATAAAGGAGTTGGAGCGTCTGCACCATTTGGAAAAATACTAGCAAGACTCAACGCAGGCCGCGGTGTTCCTCATGAGTAAGTTCCAGGATGCTTATATAAAATTCGCAATTGAACGACATCTTTTCACCACAAGCATATCCGATTTCCAAGAGGATACCCTTATGGCGCTAGAGACCTGCAAGGATGTGGAGAGGTGGTATGAAAAATCTCATCAAGCAGTAGAAAGGATTGATTACATTAGCGTAGTACAAAAGGGATGAGACGTCGAAGAGAATGGTATTTGGGTGTTAAGAGATATCAACATAGATCGGATCAGGAAAGTAGCCAAATACTGGGCAAAAATGGCCCAAGAACCTTAGCGGTAGATTTAGATGAAGTGGGACGAGTGCGAAAAGGAATGGGAAAAGATTAATCGAGAGATGAAAGGCATCGACCTCCTTGAATTCAGCTCACTGGAAGACTTTGTTGACCTGCATGACATAGTTAAGTGACATGCAAAACAAGAATCGACACGGACAAAAGAGATCGCAAAGGTGACAAGCATGGTGCCAGGTCAAGTACATCAATTCATGGATCATTTGATTAAGGCTCAAGTAGTGTTGTAGCAGTTGAGCATTAAAATAATCAAGTACAAAGAACATGCAATAGAAGTGAAATAAATTCTTTTAGCCCCGATGGACTAGCACAGGTTCCTGTATGCCAACACATGCGAGGAACTCTTTGTCAAATGGTCGAAATATGAGAAGAGTCATCTACTGCAGTAAAACTATTAGATGATTATCAACGAACAGAGAGATTAAAGGGCCACATGTCGATATTGTTGTTTTACTTAGCTTCCACTTGTAGTAGCTATTTTTGGTTAATGATTCATTATAAATAAGGGATTGACCTTTTAGCAAAGTTCGATGGTTTTGGAAAGACCCTCATTTTTGGAATTGCAAATAACTATTTCTAAACTACCTTAATTGAGAAGTCTTGTTTAAGACCAGAGACAAAATATTGTTTTTATCAAAGGCGTTATATGATTGGATTGAGGAGGAATTACTTCCAACTTTATTTTAGTAATTGATGTTGTAACAAGTAAGAGTTTCTGAATCTATTGATAAGTTATCTGCTTCAATATTTTATGCATTTCTTGTTCTTAATGATGGAAATAAAATCGTTGTGTTAATGTGTGATTAATGTTAGAGCTAAGGAAACTATTTTTCTTTCCATCATCTTATTACATGGGTATTTTATTATGATAATTGTATCTCAGTCAACAATTGAAATACCAACAAGTTGATGTATTAGTACCAGGCTTGTAACATGTGTGAATATATTTGTTTGCATGCTTGAGCACAAGGTTTACCCTAAGCTCAGGCTTCTTTAGTAGTTAAGAATCCCTTATACCGGTTGGTTTATACTAGCACATCAAACTCATTTAATAAAATAAAAGACAAAAAAAAACGTTTAAACTGAAGAAGGAATTGGCACAGGAAAGTATCCTAGCAATCACCATGTAAAGCCCATCGATAAATCGGCTAGATTGAAATATCTGGAGAACCGTTCCACCATAAAAAAATATAGAGTCTAATTGGGCCTTTGTGGCAGGTTTGGTTCATAATGTTGATTTAAAGGGATATAGGACCCCACAATAGAATTGGTGCTATAAGGAGGGCCTCAATGAATGAATGGATAACAAGATTTCTGATATAACATCACGCATAGCGTACATATTCAAAACAACCCACATGCATGGCTAGTCATTCTCAAGACATCCCACATACAGAGAATACTCTCGAAATTAGTAAATCACCCCAAAACAAGGAAGAATATCTATTCCCTGAAATCCCTTATGCTCTTCCTCACGAGGAGTTGAACCAGTTAAGAAAAATCACAAGAGCTTATGCCCAACAAATTGGATCATTACCCTTAGCTCTGTTACTTCCTTGTAGAAGACAAGTAATGAGACCAGTGGTCGACACCTACGACCAAGTTTTTGTTCACACAGTAGAGAACCTGATATATTTCTCCGTCAGCGAGATCGACCAACCCCTTAACCTAATCCTTGAAACACCAACTGGTAATTACTCTGAACCAAAGGATTTCGAATCTGAAGAAGAAGGGTTTAACTCAGATCTCTCGATTTTGGAATTAGATGACATGGAGGATAATAAAGATAATCATGAAGAGAGAGGCAATACACCTCCAAATAACCAATCCTGGTTGGCCAAATATTCTCTGGCCATCCCAGGATAGGTACATAACCTCCCTCGACATCCAAAAAAATTGCTTCCCAAGTTTGACCCTGAAACCTCTGGATTGCCTGAAGATCATATTAAAAAATTCATACTAGTGATAAGAATGATGAACATACAACATGAGGATGTAGTATGTAGACTTTTTCCCTATACCTTTGAGAATTTGGCCTCAACTTGGTATTTTAACTTTCTCGTAGGGTCCATAACTAGTTGGACAAAGTTTCAAAAATATTTCTTAGATAAATTTGCAGAAGAAACCACCACAGGATATTTGATGGCTGAACTCTTCGCCGCCACCATGAGTTAAAAAGAGAAGGTTAAAGACTTCAAAAAATGTTTTACCACTATCTTGAATAAATTTCAACCAGAAGCTAAACCTATTCGAGAGTTGAAAATTGAGGTATATGCCAATGCTCTCCCTACTTCTATTTCCATGTTTGTTAAAATATATTCCAAACATTCCTTAGCTGAAAATATCAAAGAAGCCAAAATGATTGAATTCCATATGAACAGGTGCAAAGAGGGACATGTCTCACTAATTAAGAAGGAATTTCAGCCTCATCCCAGGAGAGGATTGTTGCTGACTAGGCCCCTAGGAAAACATCCAGAACAAGGTCCCGAAAAGGGAAGTGAAGACATAAAAGACCTCCAACGGATGATAAAGAAAATCTCAAATGAAATCGTAGACATGGAGAGAAGTGCCAGGGAATGAAACCAAAGTCAAAGGCCTTATAAACCCTTTTTCAAGAGAAACCCACCTTTCAAAGCGATTGAACCTCCCCAAGCCAACTTAAACATTGATTTTGGTAATGTAGCCTCCGAATCTTTATGTACATATCATCAAGAGAAACATTCTGAAACAGACTGCCCTCAATGGGTGCATGCTATGAATTTTATGGCCAATCGTTTCCTAGAATAAGTTTCCCTTACCAAACAATCAGGCGGCTCAACAACAAATATCACCGATCATGAGGAATTTGAGCTGTCAGAAGAAACATCCATGCTATTGTGGGATGCTGAGTTGACAATGCCTTTCGATGATATACTTGAGGTTCAAGAACCACTCGCTGAGGTTTTGGTTGTGAAAACGAGAAGTAAGGGTCAGCCGGTCACAAATTACCTTACCATTTTCCAAACCTCGAGAGGAAAACAAACATCCGATCACCCAAAAACACCTTTTGTCTCCCAAAGAAATCCTATAGACATCCATACACAGGAGTCACTTAAGCTAGAATGCAACATAGTAGAAGACTTAAAAATATTGAAGGCTAATGTGTCAATCATGGACATGTGTATAATTCCCCAACAAAAGGACTTTTTGTTACAAGCCTTAAAGTTAGTAGAAGCCCCCATAACAAGCACTAACCCAGGGGAGGTTCCCTCTCCCAGTGACCTAAAAAATAAACACAATGTGAACGCTTTCTCTGTAGATAAAAAAGGAAATCCTTTTGTCCCACCTTTACTTTTAACATTTGAAGTCTTCAACATAAACCTCCATAATTGTTTAGTTGACTCAGGGGAATCCTCTAATGTCATTCCCTTATCTCTCTGCAAGAAATTAAATGCAGTCCCTATCAAAAGTGATAAACACATTATAGAACTTGACAAAACTCAGGCGAAATTTATCGGGGAACTCAAGGATGTTATGATCAAAATGGATACACACCCAAAATTTGTTTAGGTAATTGAAATCATTGTAGTGGATATACTAGAAGCTTATGGAATGCTACTTAGTCGAGATTGGTCCAAGAAGTTGAATGGATACTTTAGCACGAAATGGGATCACCTTTGGCTTCCATTAAAGGGACACACAAACATGATTAGGATTGATAAGGAAAGGTATCTCAAACATACAGTTAATGATTTAGAAGCCTTCAACAAACCCTCGTTGATAGATTTCCTTGTGCTAGGAAACTACTCCTGCGATTATGATTTTGGCAATTTCTCCCCTCTCTCATCTGATGTACCTCTTACTCAAAACTCTGAAATGACTTTTCAAGTAAATATACGTGTAGCAGTAGAATAAATCCTCTTATGTCAAGAACCTCTATTGGAAACCACATACAAAGTAGGTGGAGGGGAGGATGTTAGTAGGCATGGAGAAGCTGATGATTTGCGCTCACAAGTTTGGACTCTATACTTTGATGGGTCTAAATCGCAAGAAGGTTCGGGAGCAAGATGTATTCTCATTGACCCAAAAGGGAAGCAAAATTTCCTATCCTGCAGACTTGAATTTGAATGCACTAATAATACTTCTGAGTATGAAGCTTTGGTGCAAGGACCAAAGAAATCCATAGACTTAAACGTTAAAGAACTCAATTTTTTTTGGGACTCTGAAATTATTGTCAGGCAAGTAAAGAACACTATACATTAAAACTCTCCCCGCATGAGGAATTATCAACAGGAAGTGCATAGGCTAATAGAAAATTTTGAGGCCTTCAATGTTACAATGATTCCCAGGGAAAATAATACTCTAGCTAATTCCCTAGCCACTGATGCCTCGAGGCTATACCCTCTAGAAGACTATGAAGCCTCCACGTTCACTATGGAAATACTCTACAAACCATCAGTGCCCAACAATATTTCTAATTGGAAGGTCTTCGAAGGAGATGAATAGATCATAGACTTCCTAAACAATCAAGAAAATTTTAAAGACCCAACTATTGAAGATGAAGTATTCCAATAGCAACTAGTAGAAACCGATTCCCAGGAACGAAGAGGTGAAACAAGTCACTCTAGTAACAAACCAAAGTTTCACACGATCCCGAAAGGGGTAGCCAATTTGGAGAACCTCTTTGACTTAAGAGAAATATTCAAAGGGTAAACAAACACAAAGACATGGAGCTCGTGTTCTATGTACAAGACTATAAATCTAGGAACCCCAGAAAACCCTAAGAATATAAATATAGGAAAGATAATATCTAAAAAAGAAAAGAAATCCTATCTCAAACTTTTCAGAGAATATCAAGATGTTTTTGCATGGTCCTACCGAGATCTGAAAAATTATTAAAATCACATCATTCAACACACAATTCTATTAAGATCAAGAGTAAAACCCTTAGAACAAAATCTCTGGAAGTACCACCCATTTCTGGAACCCCTCATGTATCAAGAGTTAAATAAATTATTGGATGCTAAAATTATCTTTCAGGTTAGACACTCTGCCTGGGTAGAAAATTTGGTTCCTGTCAGGAAATATTCCAGGGAAATCCACCCATGTGTGGATTTCATAAACCTCAACAGAGCATCAGAAAAGGATAATTACCCAGGCCAACCAATGGAACAACTCTTGCAGACGGTGTCTGGTTCTAAAATTTTCTCCCTTCTAGATGAGTTTTTAGGTTACAACCAGGTTCTAGTTTCAGAGGAAGACCGATTGAAAACTACCTTCTGAACCAAGTGGGGAACCTTCCCTTATAAACACATGCGCTTTGGGTTAATCAATGCAGGGGAAACCTTCTAGAGGGCCATGGATGTAGCTTTTTGGGGATTGATCAACAAGTGTGTAGTAGTCTATTTGGACGATGTGATTGTGTATTCAAAGAAAAGAGAATATCACATCCAACATGTAACCCATATTTCGAAAGGTGTAGGAAATATGGTATATATTTAAACCCTAAGAAAACTATATTTGGTGTCAAGGAAGGGAAATTACTAGTTCATATTATATCTCAAGTAAGAATTTGCATATACCCAGAATGAATTAAGGCAATAACTCAGTTTCCCTTACCCCACAACAAAAAGGCTATGCAATCCTTCTTTGGGAAAATCAATTTTGTGAGGAAGTTCACCCTCGATTTCGCTGAAACTATCAAACCCTTACAAAAAATGATTCGCAAGGATGATGATTTTAAGTGGGATGATGAGCAAAAATATTCTTTCAACAATATCAAGACTCCAATATCTCAAACTTTGGTGTTGGGAAGTCTTGAATTTAGCAAAGATTGTTTCCTCTATACTTTTTCTTCCGACCAATCTTCAGTTGTAGTATTGAATCAGAGGTATGATGATAACAATGAGGCATCGATCTCATTTATGAGAACTAATCTCCAAGGGGCTAAATTGAATTAACCTACTATAGAAAAACATGCTTATGTGTTATACAAAACAGTAAAACATTTTATATCTTACATCCTAAACAATCACACCAAAGTAACTGTGCCTCATCCCACAGTCCGATCCCTATTCACTCAATAGGAGATGGGGGAGAGAAGCGGAAATTGAATGGCATTTTTCCAAGAATTTGATCTAGATATAAAAATTTCCAAACTGGTTAAAGGACATGGATTATGTAAACTGGTCGCAGAATCTCAAGACCAAGTAAATGAAGACTCTGGGTGGGAGAATGAATTAGTGTTATGGTGTAGTGAAGCTCTATATGTTCCCTCAGGGCATGATTCTTGGTATGAAAAAGTAACTTACCTCCTGCATCTTGAGACTTTCCGAGAAAACCTAAAACCTAAGGAAATAAGAGATCTCAGATTGAAATCTACACAATATATCCCCATAAATTCAGTGCTTTTCTACATAAATTATGATGGGGTGCTTTTGAGATGTCTTGAATGTGAAGATGAAGATAAGTTTCTGAAGGAGCTCCATGATGGTCCTATAGGTGGACACTTTACATGGAATACCACCACTCACAAAATACTGAGAGCTGACTATTACTGGCCTACTTTGTTTAGAGACGCTCATACATACGTTAGAAACTGTAAAACTTGTCAAATAAGAACTGGGAGGGAAAAGAGAGTAGTTGTCCTACTCCAACCATTGGCCATATCCAGACCATTCAAGCAATTGGGGTTAGATGTCATAGGGGAGATTACCCCGAGTTCTTCAAAACGACATAGATACATACTGACCGCCACAAACTATTTTACGAAATGGGCAGAGGCCATCCCTCTGATTGACGTGAATGAAAATGTGGTAATCCAATTCATAGAAGAACAACTTATCACAAGGTTTGGTATGCCTTCCATTCTTATTTTTAACAATGGCGCTTACTTTTCTTCCACCCTATTAACAAAGTTTTCTCTAGACAAAGGAATCATAATTGTATACTCTACAAACTACTATCCATAGGGGAATGGAGTGGCAGAATCAACCAATAAGAACCTAGTCAGGATCTTGAAGAAAACAATTGCAGACAATCAGAGGAATTGGCATAGCTCACTTCATAATTCCTTATAGGTCAATTGAGTAACACCCAAGGAAGCTATAGGGAATTCCCCATACTTTCTGGTATATGGAAGAGAATCCATTCTCCCGAATGGGATATATCTTCCATCTCTTCATCTTGATCATGGATCTAAAGGACAATCCTCATCGGTTATTCAACAGAGGATTGATACCGTCCTCATGTTATAAGAGGAAAGGGAGAAAGAAAAATCAAAGTTCACCGCTCATCAACAAATAGTTAAAAGATGGTTTGAAAAGCATAAGGCCAAAGAGAATAATTTTGAAGTAGGAGAATTAGTATTGAAATGGGATAGAGTAAATGAGCTGAAGGGAAAACATTCGAAGTTTCAGAATCTATGGCTCAAACCTTTCCAGGTAGCCGAGAAAATTGGGGCAGACACGTATCCGTTGAAAAATATGAGGGGGGAACCCAACGTCCTCCCGATGAATGGCCAAGTCCTAAAACAATATTTAAAAAAAAAAAAAGAAAAAAGAAAAAAAATGTGTGTGTGTGTTTTCATGTTGTTTTATGATTAGGATAAATGCGTAGGTGTAAGGTAGAATGATTGCAGAGTCCTTTATTTATGTTTTTATTTTGTGTGGTGTTTTTGTGCAATAAAGTTGTGTTCCACAATGCACTTGCTGACCTTAATGGTGTAGCAAGCTCTATTCCTGACTCACACTTACGTGCAACACGAGAAACACTAGGAAAATTGCATTTTCCTCAAAGAGTTCTGTATCTGACCTTTGCAAATAAATGACCATGGAAAGTGATGAAGTGTCCGCCTAGTGGTCTTGTAAAACCTAAAGGGAAAGATGGAAAGTTAGAAAGGACCACATGTACCTCTAGATAGATATAGGAATAATTTCACCTTAACCATCTCATCTTGCTGATAACAGACGTCTTCCTCTTCGACTCACTCAGGGCATCTCTTCCAAAAAATAAATCAATTATATCAAATGAGTTCAAAGTAGGAGAGGGTATGTAGATAAGTCCGTCGGGACTATGGACACTCATTGGCAATGGAGAAAGGTCTATGACATTTGGGTGACTCTACCGAGGCTATGGACGCTCGCTGGCAGTAGAGAAACACCGCAACAAGTGAATGATGATAACTAAAAGGATTGGTTCCAATGAATGCTTTACCCAGTTATTTTCAAAAGGGGGCATGGTTCACTATAAACAAGAACGAAGGTGAAATAAAGGTTGAAACGCGATAGGAAGGCCCGTATTCATGAACCGGGGGAATTTTACATGAAAGGATAGGAGAGACTTTGATAAAAGAAAAACCAGTTAGTTTCTTAACTAGATTCTGCATCAGCTAAGCCTAGGGAAGGAATAGATATTTTTCTTTCTGCCAGTAAATCGACATTTGTTGAGTGCTCAACACACCCTAAAAGCATTATGAAATTTTGTCACTTTTTGGGTACCACTTGTTTTCTTTTACTATCTGAATTGAGTTCACTATGGAGGGATGGTTTATTTTGTTTTCATGACTCTTATCAATAAAATTGGATTTGTTTGAACTTGTTAAATGAAGCCTTGTATCTAAAAGAACTTGGCTTTCTAACTAAGAATCTGTAGCTAACATTGTGACTAACACGCTTTTGTTTGGTGTCGACAAATTTCAAGTAGGTAAAGTGGCCACATAGTTACACTAGTCACCGAAATCCAATGCACTATTAGCATTGGTAAAAGGCAGAGTTGGTTTGCGTGAGTTATTTGCCATGAAGATTCAAGAGGTAGCCGATCCCCATCGACGTTGGAAAAATACGAAAGTGTTAAACATTGAAGAAAGCCATGAAAAACCCCTGATAGTCGATGACTGAGGCACTTGTTTGGGGTTGGGGAAATATCAAATGGTTAAATCACTTAATTTTTTTGTGTTAACACATCTCTGACTGCCGATCCCCGATGCACTTTCGATGTCGGGAAATTTTTGAGAAAGTCAATTTGGGAGCACTTTGGTAAGCTTATCATCGATCGTCGATCCTTGATACTTTTTGGCATCGACAAGATAGTATCGGTTGTTATAACTACTAGCTTAAGGAATTCTCGATTCCAAATAACACGAGTTAACAAAGATGTTGGTCTCAAGTGCCACGTGTCTTTGTCGCATAGGGGTATCATATGGTCTGGTTTCGTCCCGAGTCATCTTAGGGTTCCCTATGTCCTAGTCATACCTCTCAATCATCCTTGCCATGCCAACCCTATATGGCATAGAGGGATCGACGTCAGAGCTCTTCAAGGGAGACATCAACAAAAAATGTTCAAAAAGGAACCCCAATCCCCGATCAATCAGATAGAATGGAAAAATGATGGGATGTTTTCAACACAAGATACGATTGAATTTTGTCTTTTAATAGGCCAGTTAATGCTTCACCCCACATATATTGATACCCCGTGCACCGATTGAACAAAAAAAATTGAATTCATTGATAGGCCATGTTACAACCCGTGCCCGCGCCATCAACCTATGATCGAATTTAATTTTAAACGTATTGAATATCTAGCGGAAGATTTTATAGAATCGCACTCATATACCTAATTGAATGGTTGATGCGATAAGGTAAGTTCATATCTGCTTAAATCACTAAAATGGATTCAAACACTTCTATTCTACACATGAGTTTCTATTTCGAGAGCATTCGAAGAAGCAAAGCGAGCATCTCAAGTCTGTGTTAATTCTGAGACCATAAAAACTAGGTTAAACAAGAAACAGATGTATGTGTTAAAGTTTATCAATTCATATGTCGTGATTTGTTATATATGAATTTGGTTTTTTGCACAGTCTCTAAATATGTTCTAGCTTCAAGGAAAATGCCTCTAAGAAAGCCAACCACCAGATGCTCGCTGAGAGCACCTAAGCTAAATGAAGAAGAAATTGGTGAAGGTTCTTATCCTGGTACTGCGAGGCAACTAGAATACACTCCTAGGGTGGAGCCGATTATTAAAACCTCATCGAAGAAAGCTTTTATTCAACCTCTGGTCTTCGAAAATACAAAAGCAACCACTAGATCTAACGTAATGCTCCCATAGTGGGGAGACCTATTCAGAAGAATCAACCAGGAGGAGTACCTGAAGTGTGTCCCACACAACGAACCATATGTAAGGGTGCTTGATGACCAGGCATTCCCCAATATCCGATGGCCATACTTACATATGGTAACCTGTAGAACTCTAGTTTTCCCATGCATTGAGATTTTGAAGTGGTTAATCGATCATATAGATGGGAAAAAAATCCTGATCAACGATGAGAATGGAGGGTGTGTCAGAGTTTTCCTCCTGACATAAGTCCAGAAGTACTACAAGATTAGAGACCCAGAGGAGTGGCTGAACACAAACTTTGTGGTGAATTTCTACAAATTCCACGACACCAACCAGTTAATGGCCTCATGGTGGAAGGAGGACATGAAGTTTACAAATTGGAGTAGTTGCTGGTATGGGACATTTAACTTGAGGGAGCCATACATATACTTGATGGCTCTCATCTGGTGACTATATGGAGAGAAGGACTGCTCCAAGTTTTTGGAAGAATGGATGCCCTTGGCATACACTATGGCAATCTCCAAGAGAAATTTCAACTGGGGAGAAATAATATCCAAGAAATTGAGCATCTGTGTACAACAGGACCAAACGTCAAAACAAGGGAAGCACCCACTTTCCACATGGCTTCGTACCTACTCAATCTTATCTATGCAATAAATGTCTTCGTCGACATGAATCTAAGATCACATGTTGCGGAGCTCCCTGTTCATGTTTACTTCAACATACTATGGGAGAACAGGTACAAAAAATCCTACGCCCTTATTTCCGATGAATTCATTGCACAAATTTATTTTATTGTATTTAAAAATGAATGTCCAAGATTGTCTGTAGCAGCCAAGAAAATGGTAGCAAAGGTAGGCCACTATTTTTTAGATGAACACACAACCTATATCAAGGTGTTTGGAGCCACCAGAGCACCTCACCTACTCCCCACTCACGTCCCAAACTGGCTCATTGTGGGAGAAATATGCTATCAGACTATCATGAAGGGCTATAATTCCATGCTAGTCAAGGACATGAAGAGGGATTTCATACCCTACAACTTCCATGTGGGGTTTTATTTGGTAAAGGAAATTTCTCAAGCCAAACAAGAAGGGTTGAGTCATATTGAATTTAGGTTCTTGACAGGCCGATTCTGTAAGAATGAACCTAAAGGCCTGGTCCCCCAACATCCTTCACAGGTATCATCCTGTTGGCCATACGCGCATGAACAATTTGAGGATGAAATTTTCACAGAATGAGCTCAAGGCTGGGAGGAGGTAGTACAAAGGATGGCCAACCTGAACATGAGCAAGTTCAAGGCTATGAGCATGGATGAGTAGTGGGAGACAATATATCAATTGACTCAAGAGGCTTTCAAGGTTAGGGAAGAAGTCCGAGTAGTAGAGACCACAGAGGCACAAAGTAGAGGATTGTTGTTACTAGAGGGAGACCAGAGAATCATTGACCAATTACAGAATGATTCTAATCTTGTATATATGATGAGGATCCCCTAGAAAAACCCAATCAAAAGAAGAGGAGGGCCAAGTGGCTTAGAGCCAATGCAACTTGAAGAAATCACTGGGACAAAAAACCCTAAAGTTCCATCACCACAAATCAGATCACCAGGGACAATTCCAACCCAGCCCGAGGCGTCAAGGATGTCGGGTGGTACATGTGCACCAAATCCCATATATGGTCTAATAACCATATATG
>JASDQU010102930.1:154187-169968 GCA_032191745.1 Picea mariana | reverse complement strand
ATAGTAATAGTACTAATGGAATGTTAATATGGTTAATGAATGATATTGCAATGCTATTTGTTGTTAGGTTACTAGAATTGTCTGGTAATAAACGGGTAGGAAGCGCAAGTTAAGGAGGAGAGTGTAATGTCGAGGTTTACCATTAGGGTATGGGGTCGTTACTCGTTATGGCCTTCATTAGAGGAATGCAATGCGTCACGCTTATTGTTGTCCCTGGTCCTGTAAGTACTTGGTGGTTGTGTTGGGTAGTCTGCCGTGTCGGTCGGGATATAGACTCTTCTAGCAGCTTAGTATGTATGTCTGTGTGTAACCCGGTGAAGTGAATCCGGTGCCGTATCAAGAGTCTCGGGCTGTTTAAAGGCACAATTCCACTCTTGCGACACCTTCGGAGCCGTATCAGTAGTCTCGGGCTGTTTAAAGGCACAATTCCACTACTGCGACTCTACTGACGGATTCCTTCAAGTCGGTGACAGTACTGTGCCTAACCCCTGGTGTCTGTCTCTGCCTATCGCCAATAGTTGCCTGCCTCCTGTTCAGGGGCGTTTTGCTTCTTGTTGTCATTATGATGGTCGGGTCGTCTTGATTGTATTCGTCTGACTTGCGTCCTGTTGGTTCGAGTGTTGACCCAGNTTTTGCTTCTTGTTGTCATTATGATGGTCGGGTCGTCTTGATTGTATTCATCTGACTTGCATCCTGTTGGTTCGAGTGTTGACCCAAAGTCGAGGGGGTTGTCTCTTCTAAACACGCGCACACACTTTAACAAAAAAAAAATTCACCGGTTGACTGTGTAGTTGTCCTTAGCTAGGAGGGGTGTTACATCCTCTGACACCTCTCCTTTGAATTCTGGTAACCTGATGGTGGGATCATGTCCTGCCATCCTGAATGTTGAACTAATACCTTTGCACAGTGTAGATACTTGACTAATTCTTCCTAAACTGGCTCCCCTAATTTTTGTTCCTTGTGTAGATGTGCTTCCTATTGTCTTCCTTCTCTCGAAATTTGGTTGTCTAAATGGTGGTGTTCTTATTGGTGTATTAGTCGCACATGGGTTTATGGGTTCCACACTGACATTGATATGGATAGGAGTGCTTCCTTCTATTCCCACTCTTGGACCTCTCGTCTTCCTCTCATATGTCGTGCGCACAATTTCCTCAATTGAATCCATAGCCCAGAGATCCTCTCCCTCTTCATCATCACTTGCGAAGCCCTCCCTCACGGCTACGACTCTCTTCTTAGTGTTCATCTTATATTGGTAGGGTACTCCACTATGAATTCTTCCATATTTTTCCATGATATGCTTGATATGGTGTTCATCCATCATGATTGGTTCCAAGGCGGCCTCCTTCTTTACTTTGTACCATCCACTACATCTATCACTTTGAAATCAACTTTAATGTGAACTCCATCCAGATCTACTGTCAGCCCCTTCAACCTTCCAATTGGTAGAACTCTATGTTTATTTGCTAGATTCAATTGAATAGGTGCATATCCTAGTGTGGGATATCCCATACATTTTCATGTCTTCTTGGGTAACACATTTACTTTGGATCCTAAATCCAGTATAATATCTCCCATGTTGAAATCTCCAATATTGGTATTTAGTATGAATTCTCTGCTTGTTCTCCTCCTTTTATGCAGATGATTAACTATCTTCTATTCTATATTTCCACCTACCTTTATGCTACATCTTCCTAACATATTTTGTAACACTATAATAGATTATGGATCATTTAGTATTTTAACACAGGATTGCAGAAAATCCTTAATCGTACTAACTTGTCCTAGGGGATGTGCTTCATTAGTGTGATCCAACGATGGAGGCATTTCGTACGTTGATAATTCTTGAGTTTGTTGTGCAATTGATGTCGATGCACTATCTGGCTTCAAGAATTCTTGCATGGCCTTCTTGAATATGTCCTTTTTGTTCTCTGCATCAAACTGCTTTTGTGGTTCAACATTCTTCTTTACCCATTGGTGTTGTGTTGGACCTTGTCTCACTGCGTCGTTTCCTGTCTTGGATCCTCCACGCATCACTATGTTGATATTTCTTCCATCATCCCTTGCTTCCACTGAAATCAACTAAACATTATGATTTTTCTAATTTCTCTTTTCTTGGATCTTCCCCAGTAGCGTGGGACATTCTTATAAGTCATGATCTGGTGCGCGAAAATACATACACGTCCCAGGTGGAAGTGGAAATTATCTTGCATAGTGTCATGGTTGTTGACAGTTGTAGCATACCACTGGTTCTATGCCTCTTCCTCTTCCTCTACCTCTTTATCTAGCTCAATCTCCTCACGGTGCATTGTACTGGGGCCCCTGGTTATACTCCGTGGGACTATAGTGTGGTTGCACGGTATTGTACTGCAGCTGTGTAGTGTTATGTTATTGTTGCACAATGTTATACTACTGCTACATAGTGTTATAATCCTATTGTATAGTGTTATACGGGGTTGGTACTTGGTTAAAATGTGGTGCAACTTTATCGGTCATCATTTATGCCTGCACCCTATAAGCATCTGTTGTTCTTTCCCTCATCAGGTCCATGGTCCTGCAATTTTTGTCATCATGGTTTACTGACTTGCAAAAGTTGCAATATGGACTCTTAGGTACTTTCTGGTATATCCACATCATTTGACAGTGATATGGATCATGTCCCTGTTTCTTACAGATTTCACACCATAGTCCTCATGTTGGAAATGAGTTTGGAAGTCCTATTTCCATGTACTGCATGAATGTTGGGAATCCATTCTTATGGTTTCCTTTTGTCCTGCATGTGGTACACCAAACAAATTCTCTTTGGTCCTTACCCCTGTTCTGGTTTAGATGAAATGTTAAGTTCTTCAAATCCTCCTTCATCTCTTCTATGGATGGATCTGTCTTCTGATATTGGTTCTCTTCCAGTTGTAGGGTTTCCTGCAGAGCCTCTACCCGGGTTTGATTTTTTTTTTGTCGCAAGGGGTATTTCAAGTGTGGTTGTAGTGAATTAAAAAACATATGCCTATGTTGCATATATGTCATGACATACTTTAGTTTTCCCTTCAATCGTTTGAATCTCTGTTCAATCTCCCACATAGATTCTCCCTATTTCTGTCTAATCTTTATCATCTGATTCATGTAGTGATCCTCTGAGCTAGGCTTCTGGAATTCGTTTATCAATAGATTTTTGATATCTCCAATTGTTTTGGTTGTCCCTGGTGGACTGTTTGTAGCTAAGCTCATGTACCAATCCAGTGCGTGATCTCTTAGCATGATGGCTAACTGTGCAAGTTTAGTGTCCTCATCTCTAATATGTTTTGCTTCCCAGATATTTTCACAAATAAACAATTTCTTCTCAGGGTCCTTTGACACCTCTCCTTTGAATTCTAGTAACTTGATGGTGGGATCATGTCTTTCCACCATGAATTTTGAACTACTACCTCTGCATGGTGTAGATACTTGACTAATTCTTCCTGAACTGGCTCCCCCAATTTTTGTTCCTTGTGTATATGTACTTCCTATTGTCTTCCTTCTCTCGAAATTTGGTTGTCTAAGTGGTGGTGTTCTTATTGGTGTATTAGTCGCACATGGGTTTATGGGTTCCACACTGACATTGATATGGATAGGAGTGCTACCTTCTATTCCCTCTCTTGGACCTCTCGTCTTCRTCTCATACAYTGTGCGCACGATTTCCTCAATCTGCTCCACAGCCCAAAGATCCTCTCCCTCTTCATCATCAGTTGCCAAGCCCTCCCTTGCGGCTACGACCCTCTTCTTGGTGTTCATATTATATTGGTAGGGTACTCCACTATGAATTCTTCCATCTTTTTCCATGATATGCTTGATCTGGTCTTTGTCCATCATGATTGGTTCCAAGGCCTCCTCCTTCTTTCCTTTATTCATTTCTCCTTCTCCTGTCAGTGCTTCCCCCCTTCCCCCATGCACGCATAGAAGTTTAGCTATCTCAAGCCATTGTCATTACACCTTTGTTATATAGTAATATCTTAATGTAAGTATATAGTTATATGATATACCTACCTTGAGGTCCCTTCAATAACTCTTTCTCTTAATGTCTTGTTGTCCGATCTGGCATTATTTTGACGCGTCTTCAACAAATATCATTCCCTCAGTCCCATCATGTTCCAACCAACTGACAATGGAACCATTTGTTGGTTTTTGTTTTATTCTACTTTATCATTTATCTCACTGTTATAGATTGACCCTGGTTCATATTTAACAAGATTCCAACAAAACCCTCTAAAACTATTGGCCCCCCTGGTAAACCAGAAGGCAACGCACCACACAGGGTGTACTGCACAGTCTCACTCGAGATACCTCTATGGATGGTTGCAATACTCATGTTCTTGTAGCCTGGGAATGAGTGGAGATATGTGATTGTACATTATGATATTTATTTATCTAATCTAACCTCTTGATTAAAACAATCCTTCTTATTCATGCATTTAGAGTATCAAATCTAACTAGTTCTTCATTCATTCATCTAGCATTCAATACCTAACATAAATAGAGATGCATACATTCAATCACATAACACAAGTGTTATTGTGGTTCACCCCCTCCTGGGATACGTACACAAAGATCTGGCTCTCAAGCTTCTTATTATGTATCAATAATATTTCATGTCGTGTGTGTTTACGATTTGGATCTTACAATATCAATAGGTTTCTTGATCCCTGTGAGGCTGAATAGATCACACCAGGATCCTCATCCTGTGATGTAACCCTTGGGATCGAGTTGCTCACTCCTTCTCTAGCTCACCAGCTTACAAAATAGTATAGTTCTTACAAACCTTACAACTTTCAGACTTTCCTTGTTTTCACATCCCCCACTTCAAACCTCCTAAGTACTACTTATATATATATTCTTGTCTCATCATCCATTCCAATACATTGCAAAAAACCTAACCCTAACATCATTAGGTATCCCTTGCATGTGCACCTCACATTCTTCCCTTGCATGTGTTTCTCTTCCTTCCAGCTGTCCTTTCTTCCCTTTGTGCTTCTCTCCCCAAAAATATCATTTTCCCCAAAATGGGTCAGCGTCCAATAAAGATCCAATATGAATACTGAGTTTGAGAATATTCAACAAAGTGAAGAATCTTTATCACTAAGTTACTGGATAAGAGTATTTCATTAAGGTGGAGAGTGAGATTTATCATCAATAAGTTTTTGAATATCTATACTTTTGGAGGTCCAAAAGTTCTTCAGTGGGAAGGTGTGATCTAGGAGAATCTAAGGAATGATCATAGAGGTCCAAGACGATCTGGAGTGCTCATTGAGGTCCCAAGGTATCCATAAAAGTTCAAAAATTTTCCATCTCAAATGCTCTCAAAAACATCATACAATGCATGGCATGACCGCACATTGAGGTTGACTAATTGTTGGTTGAAATAATGCAAGGATAGACCAATGAGAAGCTACCACATGGAATCCTCCCATTTTCCATCAATGGATAAGGTTGATTAAAATTATGGAGTCGATGGGGTCTAACCTGCGACCTCCATAAGCCTTACCAAACCTCTGCTACCAATGCACCATACAAATGTTAGTTAAACAAATATAGCGCCACGTATATTTGAATGTGGTTACAAGTTTATTCGGTGGTAAAAGGGGCTGATGGCTAAGCCCCCAACCCCAGGTTTGTATTTGATTCCATATAACCATAACCAATACCTTACTCCACATGACGAGTTGTTAAAAACTTTGGTTAAAAAACATTCCAATTATACCATAAGGTTATAAAAAAGCATTGAAAATGGAGGGGATCACAGAGGATGGAACCCATGACCTCCCCCCATATAAAAACATGCCATAACTATTGCACCAAAGTGCAGGGGTTTGTTAGGAACCCGCCTAAAAAAATATTTAATTCCAACCACAAGGTGTGGATGGGGAGTTAAGGCCCACGACTATATGTTGGGCGTGTTTTCCCATGTCTACACACACACACCAAGGACACACATCCCAATGTTTTCATAGAGTATGAGTTGTGCATAGATCTCGAGGCTATACAAATCCATAGATTTGTGTGCAGGAAGAGGATCCTAGTTGGCATTGTCTCGATATGCATGCCATGAGGTATATTGATGGAACACAGTCATGTTTATACTCATTTTTCTCGTTTTTCTAAGAGGAGTTCAATGGTGATGTTATTTTTGTACTAAGAGGTGATTTGTAAAATTCTTAGTATAGATTTCCATTAATGAACACCATAGTGCATCTTTTGGCGTATAAAGAAGGTAAAATTGAGCTAGCTCAAATTTGGTCAAATTTATACTGAACTTTCTCAGATTTCACAAGGATTCTAATGATGAACTCATTTTATTATTTTGAGTAGCAGAATTAAAGAGAGTCTATTAAATTGTTTTTTGTAAGCCCGTGATGTAATGTAATTTGGTATTTTGAGATGATGAAGAACAATCTAACTATCTAAATAGGACTTGAAGATGAAGAAATATATGTCATCAATATATGTAATTTGAGTTATTTTATTTTATGCTATGTCATCTCATAAATCTAAAAACTTAATCATCAGTTTATGATTTTTTGGATAAGGAGCACAACATCATTTTTCTTCAAATCACCTCAATACGATCAAGAATTAATTCTGAATCAATTCAGATGTTGCATGTATATAATGTAAGGAATAATTGGTGTCTAAGGATTTTCACATCACTTGTTTTCATGGAATTTATAGTTGGTTTATTAAAAATATATTTCATACCACTAAGGTTTTTCATTAATTCAAATTTCTTTTGCATTAAATAACACCTCCACATATTCAATACATGAACTATGGAAAAAAAATCCAAAACATGTTTTGCATCATTCCTCTCATGTTCTTTAAGATTTTTGGACTCATAAATAATGGAATGTCCATTCTGAGAGAGGACTCCACCAAGTCCTTTGCATGCATCTTTTCATAACACAAAATTATCATTTGGATCAACAATATTCAAAATAGATGCACTAGTAACTAACTCTTTCAACAAATTAAATTTTTTTTCACACTCATATGTCCATTCAAATATGATTCTCTTCTTTTGTAAAGAGGTGATGGGATGAGAAATATTAGAGATTCATGTTATAAATCTCTTATAGTATCTGACTAATACCATGAAATATATGACTTATGAAACATTCTTTGGTATTGGCCATCCTCTAATGGCTTCAATCTTCTTTGAATATATTGTTATACCTTCCTCTAACATAATGTGCCACATATATAACTTCTGAAACATTCTTTGGTGTTGTCCATCCTCTAATGGATTCAATATTCTTTGGATCTACTGTTATTCCTTCCTCTAAAATAATGTTCCCCAAATAATGGATTTTCTCTTGGTAAAAAGAGCACTTGCTTATCTTGGAATATAATTGATTTTCCTTTAGCACTTGCAGTACCAACCTAAAGTGATTTTCATTCTCTTCCTTGGACATGGAATACATAATTATGTCATCCAAGAACACACTGACAAAGTGATCTAGATAATTTATTAATATTCCATTCATTAAGCACATAAATATAGCTAGTGCATTGGTGAGTACAAATGGAACCACTACAAATTCATAATTCCCATACTTATTTCTAAAAGTTGTCTTATTGATTTATTCTTCCTTGATTCTTACCTAGTGATATCCTAATATCAAGTCTACCTTCGAAAATATCTTTTCTCCTCTTAGCTAATCAAAGAGGTCATTAATTCTGGGTAGAGGGTATTTTTCCTTCATGGTGTATTTATTCAGCTGTCTAAAGTCAACAATCATAGCCTCAACATTCCATCCTTATTTTTAGCAAAAAATGTTGGTGCTCCCCAAGGTGAAACACTTGGGCATATGCACCCTTTCTTCAACAATTCTTCTATCTGCATTTGCAATTATTTTAATTTTGGTGTCCTCATTCTATAAGGATTTTTTGACACTAGGGAAGATTGTGCTACTAAATAAATAGAGAAATATATATCCCTATTTGGTGGTAATATGGTATTTCTTGGAATACATCTTCAAACTCTTGCAATACTAAAAAATATTTAAGACTTGGCCCTTTGGTGGTTTTTTTCTCCTCCATATGAGCCGCATACAATTGACATCATTTCCGGAAACATGTTTTCAGTTGTAAGGCTGAAATCTCCCTAATAGAAATGGGTCTTGGAATTCCTTTCACATTTCTCTATTTTACTTCTTCATCAAGACATGTAAATGTCTTGCTATGGAAATATAGGACAACATGATGCATGTCCAACCAATACATTCCAATTAGGATATCATAAGATCATAATGGTATGATATTCATATCAACATTAGTAATCACTCCATTCATATTTATTGGATACCTTTTGATAGTCTCATTGATCCTGTTAGCACCGCCATTTTCATTTTTTAGAGTCGGTCTTAGTCGAGTTATGGTCCATGTGTCAAAGCATGTGAGGTCATGTATTGAACAACAAAGAGATCAAAGTCAGCAAGTGGTCGGTTGGCCCTTGGCGTCAGGAAGAGATGTCATAGTCAAAACATGTTTAAATAGTATGAGTCTATTCCCAAAGAGTCAGTTCCTGTCAGAAAATGAGTTTTTACGTCCCTCGGGTCGAGGAAAGTTGTTTAGAAAAAGTCATGTCAGCAAGTGCAGTGACCATCATCAACTCATTATGAAGGCTGGAAGAATGAAAAATCACGACGCTCGTATCATGTATGCCCTGTAGACCTTATCAACTGTAATTTACATGCCCCGAAGTGTATTCGTCACATGGATGTGCTACGAAAATATTCAGTTGGCTTTGAAACATCCAGTTGCCATGAATTCAGTGTTCCCTGGCACGATTCTACCTTCTGCCTGCTCTATTATAAATTTTGGATGTCCTGCATGCATTCTATTCACCAGTCAAGCTTATGCATTGTTTGTAGTTCTTTTCACAATTGTAGGTTGGTCAAGATTGTTGCCTTGGGCCCGTGCCAAATCCACCGTACGCAGGATGAATACGCGTTGTACCATGGAAACCTCCCAAAACATAAGGAAGGGCATGCGAAGTGGCAGAAGCATTATACATGAGCCCTAAAAGTTGACTTTGATCAAAAAATATATGGAGGTCAGAGAGTCCCTTGAAAAGTTTAGGTCCATGGCCTTTTGTAGGAAAATTCAAGGATTCAATATGATACTAGCATAGCAATTCACACTCAGTTTTGACGGTTTGTGCATGGTGATTGTGAGTGTCATTATCCATGTAAAAAAGGAAACCCTGTCAACCATGACATATATCCCTCTGCATGACAAAAGGTGGTTCAAAGGTATGTCCATGGAGGCACTGTTCTATGAAGACTTCATCAAGCGAGAATGTTTAGATGGGAAGATCGAGATGGGCATTCCGAGAAAAACTTTCCAGGAACCTTTTCAAAAACTCCTTGGAGTAATTAGGTAATATTTCACTTGTGAGGGGAGGTTCAATAGATTACACTCGCATCAAATTAGATTGTTGATGCACTTCATGGGAAGGAGACCACTAAATATGACCATTTTCTTACACCAGATCTTTCGAGAGATGGTGGACAACGCCTAGGATGAAGATGATCAGCCGAAAAGGAAAATATCTCATGTCTCGATGATTAAATTGTTGGTAGTTGAGGAGTTAAAATAGGAGGGAAGCAACTGGGATTCATTTTTTCTTGCAACAGGCATTCCCAAGGATCCAAAGGGAGATTTCCCTCCACCTGTGGAAAAGATAATATCACACTACGCAGAGGATGGAGTAGGAAAAGTTTCATGTGAATGAGGGACATTGGAAGCCCTGTCCCCCCAACAACAAATACCCCGAAGAAGGGATAGGCCAAGGAAGAATAAGGAAGTCTGGGAATCCTGAGTCCCGAGCAAAGCACGCGGAAAGTCAGCTGCCGAAGAATTGCCCATGCGCGCCATTCGGCTGGAACCTATCAAAGGTAGAAGTCGAGAAACATGGGGCACAATGAGGAGGAATGATATCTGAGGCACAGATGTTTGTGATCCATCTCACTAGTTGAGACAAGCACAACTTGCTATCACCGAGCTTTACCAGGAAAATAGAGAACTAAGACAACAGTTAGTAGCAAAGAATCTTGAAGTGTCATCATCACAAGGCCCCGAAGGTAATGTGACGTGGATCAAGAAAAAACTTAGGAAGCACAAGATACAATATTACAGCTGCATGAAACATAGAGGATGTCAGAAGAAAGGAATGTGAAACACTTTAGAGAATGTGAAGTGACCGAGGAGAAAGTTTGTGCAACTCTTGCCAATGCGTAGAAGAAACATGATTAACTAATTCCATTCTTGTAGTCTTAAATGTGGCACGGATTTTGACATTTTTTAAGACAACATCATTATTTTTTCATTTTGGTAATGACAACGTTAGTCAATAGTCACTCGCCACGTATGCATCCCAGCAAATCAGCACGCGTCATAAATCATGGTCGTTACATTGGATGGTGGGAGTCTGACAGAGCACTTGATTATTCAGATACCCTGTCAAAGGAAGGCATTGACACATTAMTCTCCCCATGACAAGACCTTGCCGATAACCTAACCATTGTGGCAAAGACAAGTGGTTATGATGTGATCAAACAATGTTGGTTTATATTCCTATAAAGGAATCATACAAAAGGTCATTTAATAGAGAACAGGAAGTTTCATAAATACTAGGGATAGTAGCTAGAGAGCAGGGAAGCCCAAGTGACGCCCTATCCTATATATTTTTTCCTTTGGAGGTAAGCTAGGTTGGTTGGAAAACTATTGTAGACAATGACTATTGAATGTAGTTTGAGCTCGATCAAAATTTATTGCAAAAGTCTGGAAGATTTTTTGAAAAGATTCTAATTGTAGTAGTTGGATGTATTGYTTCCTTGTCTTTGTGTGCGCAATTCCTGTATTCTTTATTCATATCTATTTCTGTCTGAATCAGAACGTAATTTCAAACCTAGGATAYGCTACGCAATTCCCTAGGATTCGTACCATTTAGAAAAACCATCTTTCCTCCAAAGTTAACTTCGAATTCATCCACAACGGTGCTCGGAGTTGATTCATGTGTTTTTCCCCTCGCCACACACACCGATTTTAAACTAAAAAATATTGCTTACTTAGCCTTTATCCTCTCATGTTCAGTCACCAAGTCATTCATTTCTATAATTTTCTTAAATTGACTCCATAKCCCTAGGTCTTACTCTCTTTTTCCAATAGAACCAAAACTTATTATCCAAAGGTGTTAAATCTAGCCGACAGCTTAAAGCCATATCCATCTCCAGGTCTAAAAGGATATTTTTGAGTCTCAAAGTTGGTTTGTAGGTTGCCTCTATCATTCATTTCTCAACCGAGCAAAGTTTACAGAGAGCTAACATTCTGGCACCATTGTCGGGGACAAAATTCAGTAAATTTTCCCTGGGAGAATGACTAATGTTATAGTTTTGACACCTGAGGGTAACAGAGGGAAAAACATCTATATTGGATGAAACCTTTACCTTGGCGAATCCAGTCAAAAGGAACAGTGGAAGAAAGTATCATGATTTAGGAACCCTGGCTCCGAAGATGATCTATACCAAAGAAAATCCTGACCCAAACCCTGTAGAGCCTGTGTGCGATTCCGAGAAACGTCTACATAGGATTAGGTCTAAGTTGGAAATCAATTTGGATTATATAGTTTTCAACCAAAGGAGGTTTCAAGATTTGATACCTAAGAACATCCTCCAAATACCTAACCCTCCTAGAGCCATGGCCGCCAGATTCACCTCCCTCGTTCTCCTAGCCCAATTGCATGATTTCCCTAGAATTATAGCCATAGGATCAAGCTCTATGATGCTGAAGGGAATGTTTCATCCCAAAAGCATCTATATTGGTTCAATGATTTCGTCGACCTAGAGGAGGTGGACTATGAATATGCGAAAATGAGGTTGTTCATGCAGAGTGTTTCAGGGGAGGTGAGGAAGTGGTTCAAATCCCTCCCAATAGTATGCATTCAAGACTTCACCGCATTCAAAATGTCTTTAATTACTAGGAGACAAGAAGAACAACTTGCATATTTTGAACTAGTACAATAACATGAAGAGGACACTAAAGGAGATGGTGTGAGAATTCTTAGCTTGTTTCATGAGGGTTTATAACTCAATTCCCGCAGAATTCCAGCCACATCCCGGGGTTGTGCAACTACAATACGTTGATTCCTTGGACAGTGATTTCGCCTTGATGTCGAGAGAAAGAAGATAATAAAATCTAGATGCCATGATGAGCGACGCAATCGAAGTTGAGGTAAACCTAATAATGTCGAGGAAGATCAAACAAATATTCAACAAAGGCAATAAGGAACCCCAAGGAGATTCATAGCCATTGACATCTTGGTCCTCGGATGAAAAATTTGACATGATGATGAAGATGATGGAGAATTTTATGGAAAGAATGTCCAGGGGAAACAAACCTGCTTCCTGAGAATAGCATGACCCCCAACCCATAAATCAAAACCTCAAAAGTGGTCAGGTCCCACAGATTAGACAGAGGGTGAGGAGAGACTAGGGCGACCAACAAACAAGGCCTTCGTTCCAAAATAATTATGCAGACGAGGATTTTGATCAGATGTTCCAAGACCAAATGCATTGTTGCGATGACAAGGATGCGCGCGTGTTTTTGACAAAGGGAGAACATGATCAATACATGATAGAAAATGAAAATATTATGCTGGATATGGATGAAACACTCTCCTAGGAAACAAAATAATCCAAGAAAGGTTATCACAATTCCATCATGCAATTTCAGAAACAATAAAACCTTATGAGAAATAAGGTGCCTACTGAACCTCAGTAAAAAAATCCCATAAGGAAACCTCCGAGGGATACCCCTTCAAAAATTCACCCAAAGCTAGACAACCTGACCAAGGATGCAGCTGAAAAGGCAAAGTCAAAGGAGGAGGCCCCAAAGAAAGTGCCAGAGACAAGCTGGGAAATGCATGGCAAAGAGGTAGAAAATGTATCTCCCCCCTTTAAATTTGAGAATGAAATGGCCAAGATCAATATCTCTGTCCCATTCAATGAACTTATCAAAAAGGGTGAGTATCGAGAGAAAATTATTAAAATGCTAAAAATGGGAGAAACCCTCGAAACATTGAACATCTAGGACGATCACCCTGCTATTTTATTTGGTCTGCGCGTAGAGGAGACAAACGATACTGAGGATGCTACCCCATTCTATGTTAGTCTCAAGGTCCATGATATGACCTTTCATAACGCCATCTTGGATTCAGGCATGCTGCACAACCTCATGCCAAAGGTGATCATGGACGAGTTGGATTTGGACATCACTAGGCCCTATAAGGATCTTTTTTCTTTCAATTCGAGGAAAGTCAAATGTTTGGGTCTCTTCAAAGACTTGGTTGTGTCACTGGCCCAAATTATTTCAAAGAACATGTCATGGACGTGGTTGTGGCTGATATACCCCTTAACTTTGGCGTTCTGTTATACAGGTCATGGGATGTAAAATTAAAGGGAACTCTGCAAATGGACATGTCATGCACTACCATTCCTGTCTTTGGCCAGGAGAGACGATTATACAGAGAAGTACTATTGAAGTACATGGTAAGCAGTAAAATGTAGCCTAATAACCATCCTATCTACTCCGTTGACACTAAGGTCAACTCCTCCATATTCTACAATGACCCGAGCCTTGAAGAGAAAGAGTCAATAGCCGTCATGACCACCGATGATAAAGACATGCGATGAGCAGTAGAGTGGGATGATCTGAGGAAATGCATGGAGAACGAGATGTGGAACATGAGTTTCAACGGACCTGTCAACAAATAAGGGGTAGGGGCTGATGTGTGGATAATTCCTCCCAAGTTTGGCACAAAACTTTGCTCATACAATCTCACTTTCAACTGTACAAATAACATGGTTGAGTGTGAGGCACTGATCTTGGGCCTGAAGGTTTTGAAAGAATTGGGAACAAATATGATAGTAGTGCATGGGGACTCTGAGCTAGTTATAAACCAAGTGAAAGTTATATATCAATCCAAACACCTTAGGCTGAGAGTGTACAAGAACTTGGTGGTGTACCTTCTCGAAGAATTTTTGGAGTATAATCTATTGGCTATCTCGAGGGGGAAAAATAAGATTGTTGATGCATTGGCCACCTCGGCCTCGGTTTTTAAAATTCCCATATTTCCCAACAAAAAATATGAGATTGAATTCAAACACAGGCCGACAGTGCCTGATAATATCAAATATCGGTAGGTGTTTGAGGATGACAAATAGGTGGAGAGATTTATCCAAATGAGCAATGAGTTCGTAACATAAAAATTGATGATGAGTGTTGTTGCAACAAATATGGGAGCGCAGATGCATGTAGTGACGACAACCCTTTCCAGAACCAGATAGCGGGAAGGGACATAGTAAAATTGAAAAATAACATCATCCCAAATGGGCTAGATCCATTGGAAAAGTTGTTTGACAAAATTGATGTGGCTAGAAATCCCAAGATCACTGCAAACAATGAGGATGTTGAAGATTGCAACATCAGGACTTAGGAGAACCCGAAAATAATCAAATTTTCAAAAATGCTTAGTCCAGAGGTTAAACAAGATTACATCAATCTCATGAAGGATTTCCTTGATGTTTTCTGTTGGAGTTATGATGACTTAAAGGTTTATGACACCAANGAACCAGATAGCGGGAAGGGACATAGTAAAATTGAAAAATAACATCATCCCAAATGGGATAGATCCATTGGAAAAGTTGTTTGACAAAATTGATGTGGCTAGAAATCCCAAGATCACTGCAAACAATGAGGATGTTGAAGATTGCAACATCAGGACTTAGGAGAACCCGAAAATAATCAAATTTTCAAAAATGCTTAGTCCATAGGTCAAACAAGATTACATCAATCTCATGAAGGATTTCCTTGATGTTTTCTGTTGGAGTTATGATGACTTAAAGGTTTATGACACCAAAGTGATTCAACACATCATTCCTCTCAAATAAGACTAGAGTCCCTTCAAACAAAAGATGAGATGGATAAATCCCATGCTGCTGTCGCTAATCGAAAAAGAGGTAAAGAAACTCATCGAAGTTAAAATTATCATTTCTTTAAGGTTTTCAAAGTGGGTGGAAAACATGGTGCCTGTAAGAAAAAAGAGCAGAGAAATAAGATTGTGTGTGGATTTTTGAAACTTGAACAAAGTGTCCCTCAAAGACCAGTACTACCCGCTCCCTAAAATGGACTATATTCTGCAAAAGGTGGTGGGGTCCCAAAAGATGTCCATGCTAAACGGTTTTTTGGGTTACAATCAGATCTTGGTACACCCGAATGACATGGAAAAGATGACTTTTACGACACCATGGGGGACATTCATGTTTTCCAAGATGCCTTTCAGCTTGATGAACGTCGAAGATGCCTTCCAGAGGGAAATAGACATAGCATTTTCTGATGAAAAGGACAAGTTTATTTTGATCTATCTGGATGACATAACAGTATACTTTGACTCCGATGAACAACACCTTGGGCATATGAAGAAAGTCTTCTATAAATGTAGAAAATTTGGCATATCATTGAATCAAAAAGAGTCACATTTTTGGATGCAAGAAGGAGAGTTGTTGGAGAACATCATCTCAAAAAAGGGTATTAAGATAGACCCTAGCAGGGTTGAAGGAATCCTGAAAATCGACACCTCGCACAGTAAGAAGGAGGTGCATTCCTTCCTAGAAAAAGTAAATTTCTTAAGAAGACCCATCCTGAACCTAGCCGAAATTATAAAACATATCACCCACATGCTCAGAAAGGGGAATGA
>JASDQU010102930.1:142589-153580 GCA_032191745.1 Picea mariana | reverse complement strand
GCATACAATTGTCAACGTGTTGTTAGAGAAAGACAACCAGAAATTTGAGAAGCCTATAACCTATTTCAATAGGATGCTAAGGGACTCTCCACTAAGGTATGACATTATGGATAAACAATCATACGCCTTAGTAAAATCCATAAAGGAGTTTAGGACATACATATTACACTCCCACGTTATCACTTACATGCCCAACAACTCAGTCAAGGATATCCTAACTCAACCTGACCCTGAGGGAAGAAGAGGTAAGTGGATAGCGGGCATGCTAGAATATGACCTCAAAATCAAGCCCACGAAGCTTATTAAGGGTTAGGGCCTTGCAAAGATGATGGTATAGTTGGACTGTGACTTTTTGGGAATCAACTTCATCGTTGATCTGTTAGAGAATCCTTAGGAAGAAACCACTGCGCAGGTGTCTCAAAAGTTTGTTGATTCACCATGGTATCAAGAAATCATCTATGTGTTGAGGAATATTCAAGCCCCTCCGGGTTTAAGTAAAACGAAGTCCATATTCTTAAAACTCAAAGCTGTTAAGTTCTGCATCTTGGATAACTCACTGTACTGGAAATATCTGGGAGGGATATTACTGAGTTGTTTGCTGGAAAAAGACATGAAACAAGATATTGGGGACTTCCACAAAGGTGATTGCAGAGGACATCACTACTGGAAAACCACTGTGTAGAAAATCCTAAGAGAAGGATACTATTGGCATAGCATCTTCGCAGACGTTTACAAAGAATTTTCTAGTTGCCACGAGTGTCAGATTTTCGATGGAAGGAGAAAGATGAAACCCCTACCCCTAAAGCCAATCTCAGTCAAAGCTCCTTTCAATCAATGGGGATTGTATTTTATAGGGGATATCCATCTACCATCCTCAGTGCCACAAATATGGATACTCATGGCCACATATTACTTCACAAAATGGATAGGATCAATTCCAACGAAGTGGGCTACTAACGTAGTCATCATTCAATTTTTGGAGACATACATCCTGTCGAGATTTGGATGCCCTATCAATATCATAACAGATAATGCAGCCGCATTCAAGTCCAAGAATATGGAGAAGTTTTGTCAGGATTGCAATATAACCCTGGGACATTCTACAGTGTATTACCCACAAGGAAATGGGTTAGCAGAATTGTCAAATAAAATCTTGACCAACAACATCAAAAGACTCCTACAAGACAACAAGAAGGCCTGGAATAAAAAAATTATTTATGCACTATGGGTGGATAGGGTCACTACCAAGAAGTCCATCTCGACCTCTCTGTTCTAGATTGTATATAGTACAAATGCGGTTTTCCCCACCTCACTGGGGTTACCCGTCAGGAAGTTGTTGCCGGAGCAGGAAGCCAAGCCAGAGGACACCTAGATGAGGATAAATCAACTTATTCACACACAACAGATGAGGAAGCAGGTGTATAATTGATCATAACTCCACCAGGAAAGGATGAAGAAAACCTTCGATAATAATTCTAAGCAGGAGGAATTTTAGATGGGAGACCTAGTGCTGAAATGGGACACGAGGAACAAAGATAAAGGAAAGCACGAAAAGTTCGATCATCTCTGGACAGGTCCATTCAGAATCAATGCATATCACAGGAAAAATGCTTGTTTTCTATAAGAGATTAATAGATAATGCGTTGGTTGGGGTCCTGTAAACGATAGGTTCCTTAAACACTATTTGGTGCAATTAAATCTGTTTAAGTGACATGTCATTGTAAATAGTCATTTTATTTTGTTTTCAAGATAGGCGTTTTCGATTCAGTGTGTCAGCAGAAAATTTAATCCCGAAGCGAAGGCCCTGAGTTTATGATGAGTTTGTTAGAAACTGTGTAAATACGTTTAGGTTGCATTTTTTCTTTTGTGTTTTAGTGTCTGAAGGTCAAATAAAGCCCAATGGTCAGGAACCTGGTCTAGTGTTCTTTGCTACCTCACTGGGACGATAGCATCCCCAATGGATCTAGCTATTAGCATCGTCATTTTCCTTTTTTAGAGTTGGTCTTAGTTGAGTTATAGTACATGTGTCAAAGCATGTGAGGTCAAGAAACGAACAACAAAGAGGTTGAAGTCATCAAGTGGTCGGTTGGCCCTTGGAGTCGGGTAGGGATGTTAGAGTCAAAACATGTGTAAATAGTATGAGTTTGTTCCCAAAGAGTCGGGTCCTATCAAAAAGGGAGTTTTTATGTGCCTCAAGTCGAGGAAAGTTGTTTAGCACAAGTCACATCAACAAGTGTAGTGACCATCATCAACTCATTATGAAGGTTGGAAGAATGAAAAATCATGATGCTCGTATCACGTATGACCTACAACCCTCATTAGATGTACTTTACACTCCCTGAAGTGTACACATCACATGAATGTGCTAAGGAAATATTAATCTCACTTCAAAACATCCAGTCGCCATCAATTCAGTGTTCCCTGGCACAATTCTACCTCCCGCCCGCTCTATTGTAAATTTTGGATGTTTTGCATGCATTCTTTTCACCGGTCAAGCTTATGCATTGTTTGTAGTTTTTCTTGCAAGACTAGGTTGGTCAAGATTGTTGCCTTCGTCCCGTGCCAAATCCATCACGCATAGGACGAGTATGCATTGCACCATGGAAACCTCCCAAAACATAAAGAAGGGCACACAAAGTGGCAAAAGCATTGGGCCCAAGCCCCAAAAATTTACGTTGATCAACGAAGATCCAGAGGTTAGAGCGTCCTTTGAACAATTCAGGTGCATGGCCTTTTGCATGAAAATTCAAGGATTCAATATGAGACTAGATGAGCAGTTCGCACTCAATTTCGACGGTTTCTGCGTGGTGATTTTGGGTGTCATTATCCATGTAACAAAGGAAACTCTGTCAATCATGACGGAGATCCATCTTCACGAAGAAATATGGTTCAAAGGCATGTCTTTGGACACACAGTGCTATGAAGACTTCATCAAGTGAGAATGCTTAGATGGGAAGATTGAGACAGGAGTTCTGAGCAAACATTTGCAGGGACCTTTTCAGAAACGCCTTGGAGTAATTAGGAAATATTTCAATTTTGAGGGGAGGTTTGACATAGTACACTCGCATCACATTATATTGTTGATGAACTTCACGGAAAGGAGACCACTAAATCTTCCCTTTTTCTTACACCAGAGCCTCCGAGAGATGGCGGGCATCGCCCGAGCTGAAGTTGATCAGCCGAAAAGGAAAATATCTCATGTCTCGTTGATTAAATTGCTGGTAGTTGAGGTGTTAAAATGGGTGAGAATAAACTGGGATTCATTTTTTTCTCGCAGCAGGCATTCCTAAGGATCCAAAGGGAGATTTCCCTCTTCCCGTAGAAAATATAATATCACATCGGATGGAGGCTAGAGCAGAAAAGGATATGCAAGAAGGAGGAACATTGGAAGTCCTGTCTCCCTAACAAAAAATACCCTAGAGAAGGGGTAGGCCAAGGAAGAACAAGGAATATGGGGAAGCCCGAGTCTTGAGTGAAGTGCACATGAAGTCAACTGTCAGAGAATTGCTCATGCACGCCATTCGGCTCGAACCTGTCAAACGTACAAGTCAAGAAGAATGGAGAAAGACGAGGAGGATAGATATCCAGGGCACAAATGTTCGTGAGACGTCTCAGCAACTCAGATAAGAACATCTCTCTATCGTCGAGATTTACCAGGAAAAAAGGGAACTAAGACAACAATTAGTAGAAAAGACTCTTGAAGTGTTAGCATCACAAGGTCACGAAGGAAATGTGGCATGGATCAAGAAACATCTTAGGGAAGAACATGATACAATCGTACAACTGCATGAAACACATAGGATGTCAGAAGGAAGGAATGCAAAACACTTCAAAGAATGTGAAGCAATCGGGGAGAAATTCCATGCAACTATTTCCAGCGTGCAAAAGAAACATTGTTAACTAAGTCCATTATTGTAGTCTCAAACATGGCGCGGATTTTGACAGTTTTGAAGACAATGTCACCCTTCGATGGTTTTGTCATTTTGGTAACGACAACATCAGACAACAGTCACTTTCCATGTATGCATCCCAACAAATGAGCACGTGACAGAAATCAAGGCCATTAGAGTAGATGGAAGGAGTCTGACAAAGCACTTGATCATTTAGATACCCTGTCAAAGGAAGGCGTTGACACATCACTCTCCCCATGACAAGACCTTGTTGATAACTAAACCCCTGTGGCGAAGACAAGCGATTATGATGCGACTGAATATAGTTGGTTTCTATTCTTGGAAAGGCGTCATATGAAAGATCATTTAACAAAGAACATGCAGTTTCCTAAATACAAGGGATAGTAGCTAGAGAGCAGGGAAACCTAAGTGACGCCCTAGCCTATATATTTTTTTGTTTCTATGTAAGCTAGATTGGTTGGAAAACTAGTGTAGACAATGACTATTGAATGCAGTTTGAGCTTGATCTAAATTTAATTCAAAAGTCCTTAAGCTTTGATGAAAATATTCTAATTGTAGCAATTGGATGTATTGTTTCCTTTTCTTTGCATACGTACTTCCTATAATACGTACTTCATATCTATTTCTGTCTGAATTAGAACGTAATTTGGAACCTATGATTTTTTGTGTAGTGCCCTAGCATTCACGCCATTTATAAAAACTGTCTTTCCTCCAAAGTTAACTCTGAATTCATCCTTGGAGATGCTCCAAGTTGCTTCATGTGTTTTTCCCCTCACCACACACAACGATTTTAAACTGAAAACTGTTGCTTACTTAGCCTTTATCGTCTCAAGTTCAGTCACCAATTCATTTGCTTCTATCGTTTTCTTAAATTGAATCCATAGCTGAAGGTCTTACTCTCTTTCGCCAATAGATACAGAACTTATTATCCAAAGGTGTTAATTCTAGCCGACAACTTAAAGCCATATCCTATACTGAGACAACGTCTCCCGAGCGAGCCCTCTCCAGGTCTGAAAGGATAGTTTCAAGTCTCAAAGTTGGTTTGTAGGTTTCCTCTCGTATTTGTTTCTCAGCCAAATGAAGTTTACAGAAAGCTAACAAATCATTCTTTTGTTTCTAGTGGTTAACTGAACCAAACCTATTTTTTCAAGATTACTTTTCTTCAAATGAAGTATGTCCACTACTTTAGGATCAATGTAACTATGAATTTCTCTTGAATCAATTAAAATATCAATAGGATCATTATTGACCTTACCTTCCACCTCAATCATATGGGATTGGTGTTATGATGATATTCTAAGGCTTCATATATTCTTGGAATAGTTTTTCCCATGTATTCTACTGTAGTAGCATCTTGGATGTTGTGCAATTTCTTCATCTTTTTCTCTTTGTGGTACATGTGATTTCTTTACATCCCCAACATTTGATTGGTGTTATTCCCCTTTTTCTCGAGTTTTCCCTCTTGAATTCATTCTTAGTAGGTTGATCTTGTTGATTTGTATTAGGTTTTCTTCTGTTGAAAGGAGGTTTGAATCCCTTCCTTCTCTAATCATGTTTTTCATTCTTATTGTCCTTCCAAGACTTCTTTAAAGATTCCATTCCCTTTCCTTGATCATACAAGTACTTAGCCTTTCTAATTTTCTCTATCAGCGTTCTAGTTTCATCATATTGAATCTTATCTTTTTAGAAAGATGGAAATCCACTTAGAAAAATATGTATCTTCACATTTTCATCCTTGATAAACTCTAGATACTTTAGCAATCCCAAGAACTTATTTTTATATTCTCCCATGGTCATTCTCCCCAGCCCGAGTTCAAAGAACTCTTGCATCTTCTTGTCATAGTAGTTCTATGAAGGATACTCCTAAAAATATTTCTTGAACAATGTCCATGTAATGCTACTCTCATTAATGTCCTCAAATTTCGTCAGCTTATCCTACCACATAACATCATTTCCATGAAAATCCTATGTGTAAATACTAGCTTATAGGTTAGATGAGTAGTTGTGCAACTATAAATATTTATCGATTCCAAGAAACTAGGCTTCAACATAATCTTCCCTTTCTATGTCACCATCAAAGGATTATGGATTAAGCTTCATAAGCTCTCCTTGCAAACTTTGCAAATCATATCTTCTTATCCAATGCCTAACATGAAACACTTATAGACTACTCCTTGAATCTTCAGATGCAGAAAACTTCCTTGTTGAGTAAGGAGGTGATTGATGTCGATGAATTATACTAGAACTTATTGAGTGAGTGGGTCTTTTGTAGTTATCTGTTCTTTTATAATGTCTACCTTCTTCCTCTTGTCTTGATCCTGATCCATCCTTTGCTTGTCTGTGTAATTGATTTAGGATTTGCAACATTTGATAATTTAATTGATTCTACTCCTCATATTCTCTTATTATCCTCTTGTTTTCACCTCTATAACTATGCAATTCCATTTTGATACTTCTGATAGTGTCTACCAATTATGTTGGTTCCACTATGCTCCCATGTCCATTAGATCGTGTCTCATCATTACCACATTGATAATTTGACATTTGGCTTCTCTCTCATGATTGTAGTATCCCCATGCATCCTCCATGAATCTAATATGAAATAATGGGCTTGAGTTGATCTACTTATACCTCTAATTCTACAAAATGTGCAAGAAACCATTTTTGTTAGAATTGTATAAATTATAGATTTTTTGTCTGTTATTACTACAGGTCCTTTTTCTTCTCAATTCATGAGTAATTATATCATAATTCTCCAAGTTCAAATAATTTTAGGTTATTCTCCTCTACATCATATTTCCAATGAGTATTTTTATGCCCCAATCCAATCTCTGAAATGAAATTTATGGCTTCTTGAAAAATCTTTTTCACCCATTTATACATTTTCTCCACTGGTGCAATTTTACTAGAAAGCCAACTTTTGTCAAATGCAGAAGAAAATCCATCAGGAACAAAGAAAACCTCTAGATCAGGAATTAATAATAGTCATAATGTTTAACATGCAACAACCTTCAGATTAAAAATCTATTGCTCCAATAAGATTCTACAACAATCTAGAATTTACAACTTTGTATTGTTTACAACTTTTCTAGACTCCAGTTTTTAGCAAAACCGACTATCTCTCAATCTATGAACTTCTGGAAAAACTTCATTGAACCATAATTGTCTGTCTTAATGAGTATGAAAAATTTTGAGTAAACTAATTTTTCCATTTTGGGGTTATGGGATCACATTTCCTACTCTAAAAATCCCTAAAATCCCCCAAAAGTGGTTTGGAATAGTGGATTATGTCCTATTTCAGCATCCCCCTTGCAAACCCATTGGATTTTCTTCAATTCCTTCACTAGGTATTTGCATGCCTACTTTTTGGACTCTCTCCAAATATTTTATATTAATCTGGATCTATGTCACTAAACTAGACTCCAATCTTTAAAAAACATTGTTTTGAAGTTTCTTAAAAATATATGCAGAAATGGAAAATGGCCCTCTTTGGAACTTTTGTAGATATCTCCATTGCAAACAAAACCCATAAGTTTCATCTCAATCTGATTTTATCTACTCCAATTATGGCCAAAATAATAAAATGGCTCCAAACATTTTTTTTGAAACATAGGCTAACATATGTCTATCTGACAATTTGTTGACGTGGATGTTGATGTGGCACCCGTTGATGGCCAAATATGACCAAATTCCACATTTAGGAAATCGATCGGTCAGGGTCCCGATTAGACCCTTATCCATTGTAAATGGCGATTCCATCTGGTTTAGGTCCAGTTACCGTTATTTAGCCTAAACTAAAACTACAACTAATAAAAATATATACACTGGCTAACTAACTGAAATAATATACCATGTTTATATTTCCTATCAAATAACAAAATTAAATTCTAAATATATACAAATTTAGAACTATCTGAAATGAAAATTAATTCTAATTGGCATAAGAGTTACTTTCCTTATATATATATATATATATATATATATATATATACGAAATGAAAGAAAATCTAATTTAACAAAAAAAACTATTTTAGCAAATATAATTAATCTAATACCCAGGTATAATTCTAGTTGTAAATGAATTAAGTAAAATAAGCAATATACAAAAGAGATAGATTTAAATACTTGAATATAACAATTGTGCATGAATTAAAACATCTATTTAAATAGTTAGCATAGATCTTTAATCAAAACATAATTCGTATACAAGATAATACTGAAACAATGTGTAGAATAAAAGTATATCAATTCAATTCATTAATATTAATCAATCAAATCAGTTATAATTTCAGTAACACATCATTCATAGAAAACTTTGATTTAAAAAAAGGAACACTTAGATATACCAGTAATAGTACTAACATTGATGCTTGCAGTGATATTCAAAGCCAAAATAATTCAGTATAAGTTTCAAAAAGGAAACTTCTACAATAGTTCACAAGTTTGATTTTTTTTCCAAAAACTGTACCCTTTCTATGATTGTTTCTTTCTCTTTTATATGAAAAGAGTCTTATCAAAAATAGAACTACATTCTATAACTAAAAGTAGTTATCCTCTTTTAAAAATTAGGAATGAAAAATTATCAAAATGTTTTAATTCCCAAACCAAAAATACATAAAGAAGTGATAAGTTTTCTTCAAATAACTAATTGTTATTTTCTTGAAATTATGCCCAGAATTATGATATTCCATGTTCCAGATAATTCCCAAACCAAAAATACATAAAGAAGTGATAAGTTTTCTTCAAATAACTAATTGTTATTTTCTTGAAATTATGCCCAGAATTATGATATTCCATGTTCTAATATTAGTCTGGGTCATTTATTTTATACTTATGAAAAAATAAAAATAAAAACAATCATTATTAAATTATCTACATAATTTTAAATAATGTTGCTACTCTTTAAAAATAAATAAAAACAAAATGGTAAATTTGTACCCATAAAATGAAAATTAAATATTAAGCATTATGAGGTGGAACTTTTAAATTATGAGTTTACAAAAATATTAACCCCTGGAGAGTGAATTGTAACTGAATCCTGTCTATTTTCCCATTTGGAAACTGAAGCTTTCCTCCTTTGATCTTCAATCAATGATTTTTTTTTGTTTTGAGTATTTGGTTTTCCAACTCCAAGTAGACTATGTTTTTATAAAATAGGGACTATTGAAAAGTATTTTTCTTTCCAAAAGGAAGCTTCCAATCCTGGTTCAAATATGGGTTTTCCTTCTAGAGGATTTTCACTGACCTTTTCTAATGGTTCTTTCACAGTATGCAAGGAATCCATCTTGTGAGAAGAAAACTCTTGGGTTTTTCCTAAATCTTCATCTTCTATCTGAATAGGAGAGCTAGCATTAACAATTTTCCTTTTTTTATTTTTGAGATATTTGGAAAGATTTATTGCTTGTCGTTTGTTTTTAAAGTCAACTGATTCCTTAGAAACATTAATTTTATTAAGAACACAATTATTTCCTTATTTTTGACATTCATATGTTAGAGAGGAATCTACAGTCTACTATGATGCTTCAAATGAATATTGTTCGATTTCATCAAAGGCTATCGATTATGGCTTAGAATTTTCCCTCACTGCATGAATCTGTGTAAAACTTGTTGTATTCGGCTGGGAGTCTGAAATCTATGGGTGAGAAGGATCATAATCATAGAAATGATTTGAAGGCTCAAACCCTAATTCAGGATAACGAGTCTATAAAGTTGACTCTGAGTTTTACAGAAAAAATATTTCTTTTAACGAATTCTTCCCAAGAATCATTATTTTGCTTCAACTGAAACTCAACTAAAATTTTGATTAAACCATGGTGAAAAATGTTTTTTTTTAGAACTGAGATGATCTCTTTGATAAAAATGAGCCATTTTTGAAAGAATTTTGAGTAAGAAGAACATATTTAATTCGTAGACATGAAAACCATCAACAATCGAAAATGATATATAAAGTAAAGACTGTAATGACCTTCAAAGGTTATATAACCCTTTATAATCCCTAATAAAAATCTCCATTTTTTCTTGACCATGGAGAGAGTAATACCTTTATAATAATATTTTGCTTTGGATGATATTAAGATTTCAGACCAGGGGATATCTTTTACCCTTTTCGTCTTGGACCAACATTCTCCTTTTAATAGAAAATTGGTCACCTTTGCAATCATCGCTTCATTCAACTTTAATTCAAAATATCCAATCTTGGTAGATTGACCATCGAAACTAAAAGAAAAGGCTCTGGTAACCTGTAGGTTATATTCATTGAACATTCATAGGAAATCCAACCAACCAGCCTTTTGACTTTTGAGAAATCGGATAACATTCCTCATTGGCTTGAATTAATTTGGTACCAGGATCAATTCTAGATATCATACCCATGTTAAAAGTTTACTATAGCTTGGGAAAAATTCCTAGGAAGACATATCAAACCTTCACTCACACGTAAACAAATAAAACCCTCAATACATGGGAAAACATCCCAAATCAAGTAAATACATTGTATACAAGCTTTTTCATGACTTGAAGTGAGGCATTAATTCACAAATAAGATGAGATAGAAGAATAAAATACGTGGAGGGCAGTGAATATAGCTTGGGAAATGCCACTTGTTCATATGAAGTTCGAAAAGACCATGACTTTGATCATCAATTAAGATCATTTGTATTTATGATGACAAGGTTAAGTACAATTAACCACAACATTTTATAAATGTTTTTATTTGGATCATGAGAATCGTAATAACCATAGTTATGATAATAACTTTATTAGAATTTCGAAAAGGTAAGTTAGGATCTCATGAACATGATTATAACTCAATAGAAATTTGAGATTCCGTATATCTTATTCAAATAAGTTAATGAGGAGTTGGATAAGCAATATAATCATGAATATATAGCTTACCAGATACAATAGCTCGAGTAGAAATTTGTTAAAGGTGTGTATATGAGAAAAATAATCAAGGACATTTTGATTAATTAATAAATATAAATAACATTTAGTGACTTGGCAATCAAAATCCCTAATCAAAACTATTATAAAACGGAAACAAACCAGGAGGAAGATGTCCTAGATATCAAAATTAAAATC
>JASDQU010102930.1:124787-139367 GCA_032191745.1 Picea mariana | reverse complement strand
TATGGAGAGGGTGACAAGTGTATGGGGGAAATAATTATTAATTAATTATTTAAAAAGTGAATTAAATGTGCAAGTGAAAGTGTCATTAAGGAAACTCCTATAAAACAAATGGTCAGGGATGAGGGAAAAAAACACATTGGTTATGGGCAAAGTTATGTTGCATAAATTTTGATTGGTTTTACTTGTGAGAGTTGGGATATCCATCATGAGAGAGAGTGGTGGTTCTACCTTGCGAGGCAAGCTGGGATCTAGAGGATTTAGCATGGAATTCCAACGTGCCAATTTTTCCTGAGGGATATAGGGCATATAAATATTAATAACATGAAAATACATATCTGAAGGAAGATGAACCGATGTTATGTGTCTTGCCAGTTTTCCAGCCTAAAAACTAGCGGATTCCAGAGAGTGCAGAGACCTCTAGAAGTGCCTCTTAAGATAATAGCGAGACCTTTGTGAGACTGCCAAATGTATTCACTATTTCGAAGGATATCATAATCCTTCAATTTAGTTTCCAAGAGAAAGAGAATATGGGGTTTTTCTTATTTTTATAATTTTCCAATCAAAGTCAAATTACTTATGCACCCAAGACCTCTATAATTCAAAGAAATAATTTTGATCATTTAGTGGAGGTTTTAGGGATTCCCCCCTTAGGCAGGTTGGTTCCTCCTTGATTTATAGAATCTTGGTGTTATTTCCAAACACGGCCATCCAATTTACTCTATTTTCCAAGGTGTTAGCACTCTAAGAGACACATGTGGCAGTTTTTGGGTTTTTCTGTTCCAAAGGGATTTTACAATAGTATTCAACAATTTGAGGATTGGAGGCACTAATGTGAGGTGGCAACAACTAATCAACAGTTGTAGAGTTATTAGGAGCATATCTTGGACATTAAACCAACATGAGACACCTAGTAGCAAGGATCCTATATTTTTTGGCAAAAGATCATTAATCAAGAATCAAGTTGATCATTTCAAGGAGGTGATTCATCAATCAACAGAGAAAAACAAAAACAGAGCATGCACTACACAAACATCACTGCGCAAATTATGAAGGATACAGTTGCGCAGCGAGCTCGCTGCACAACTGTCATAGAGCTACATATCACCTCCAGGTCAGCATAAACAAGTCAACCAACCTACAAGGCACAAAAAAAATCAAATTTCAAGATATTGGTCCCAACAACCTGTCAGTTATTCGAGACATTAAAGAAAAAGTTCCCAGATTTAAATTATTTTGATTTATTTTTAGCATTTTGTTCCTAGAAAATAGTAGTTAGTTTACAACTGTCATTTATTTTCTGAAACTGATTCTATTTTTAGCATAAGGAGGTTTTGAACTCCTAATTTCATGTAACTTGATGATGTAACCTTTTTCTATATATAAGGAAGACCGGTAGAGAGTGGGGGGTGAGTGTATTAAGAGTTTCTATTGTCTACATTGTGTAACTTAATTTCCTGAGATTAATGAAAGTTTGAACCAGAAGTACTTGGAATATGATATCTGATGTACATGTGAATATTTCTCCTTTGCCTTGTGATCTGATGTGAAATGTATTTTTTTTGTTTTAAAAATTATATGTGTATTTTCTCTTCTATATGTTCAAGTGTGATACATGTATTTGAATTCATCAGAAGTTGATGCTCTGTGCATATGTTTACCTGCTCTATTTCTGCTATAATTTCTTTAGGATTCATCCATGATAGAATTAGTGCATTTCCTCTGAATATTCTGCTACAACGACAATTAAATTGGTATAAAGAGTGTTTTCTATCTTGCCTCAGATAAATTATCTTTCGAATTGACCAGTGTTCAGCCATTTTTTTGTCTCTGATCCTATGACTCCATTTCCCAATGGACCTTCAATCTTCTCTACCACCAACTCATTAAATCCATTTCAAAATTAGAGGTCTATCCTTTGATTCAAAACCAAATCAATCCTTTCAGTCATTGATTTGAAGACAGAGAGCCCTCTCTGGGTTGGAAGGGATAGCTTCCAATCTATAAGTGGTCTCCATGTTACCTCTGTGGTTTCCCTCCCACAGCTAAGGGAAATTACAAAGTGATAACATTTTGGCACCGTTGTTGGGGAACGAAGGTGAAATCTTCCTTGGGATAAACAACAAAGTTCAGGTTTGACTTCTGATGGTGAACATAATCTAAACACATGAAGGTTGTACCATTCACCTAGAGACTCCAGTTTTAGACGAATCATAAGCTGAGAATTTTCATGGCGACTCCATTGTCCAAAGACTCAGTAGCCTAAATACTTTCTCAACGATTCCACTACTTCAAGATGGATCACAGATCTGCAAGGTATAATCCAATGAATGGCTCTCACAGTCCCAGTTTTCCAAATCGGATGTCTTGCATAGATTGGCAAATTTATCTGCCTAGATTCAAAGATGGAAAAGGAAACGATGTTTGTCTTCATTTGATTATATTTCATATGCATGTGCGTAAGCTAAGGGTTCGATTTCATGAAGACTATTTGATGAAGATGTTCATGGCCACCTTGGAGGGAAAGGAAAAACAATGGTATGAAAATTTACCGTCTACAAGTCTTTATTCATTAAAATATTTTCATACAGCATTTTTTGAGAAATATAAAGAATCTTATTCATCTTTGTTGTTGGTCAAAGACTGTTGAACACATTTGAAAAAAATATTCAGCATCTTGAAATCTTTTATGAAGATGATGAGTTCATGCATGAGGAAATCTTAGAGGCTCTTTATGAAAATACTTTTCAACATCAGGAACAGAAATTAGAGCATAATTTTTATGAAGACGAAGTTGATTTTCAGCAAACATTATCTTCTCCTTTGACTGAAGATTAAATTGATCAAGATTTAATGTTGAAAGCCATGTTTGATCTCTTGAATTTGATGAAAATTTGTAGCAATCTTTCCAGTTTTCATGTGATCAATATTATGAGGATAATAATTCATATGATTCTTTAGATTATGCATTTTTTGAATCTTTCTTTCAAGAAAAGGTTGGTCAAAATCAGATTTATGAAATTACATCTATAAAAACTTCAGATAGTAAGCCATCATATGACATAAAATTTCAGGAAATGAATGCATCAGCCTATCACATTTGTATTACAGAGTCACAGTTGCAAGAGAATAATGTGCATGAAGTTGGTTGTGTTCTTAATGTTAAAAATCATGTACCTTCCCCTATGGATAATGAAGAGGAACATGCCGAGTTTCAGGAAATTACTGAGCAAATTAAAGCGTAGGTTTATTTAGATGCCTTTCAAAGTGAAGAAATCATTCAAGTTTTTTCATATTTTGAAACTACAAATTCTGAAATTTTTGCAAAGCAAGATGAGCTTCTTGTTGAAGCTTATAAAGGATCATCTTCAGATTTTCTTCAGATACGTACTGTGGTTTATCCATATGAAAGTTTCTACGTGTAACATCCCGCTCTTGCGAGCACATGTTATTGACTTATCCTTGAGGATACTTGGATGCGAGTGATCTGGTTATAGTATATGGTTATTTGTTTCGCTTATGGATTCTTATGATGATGTTGATGGATTATGATTTATGTGGTTTGATATCTATGTATTGACAGATATTATTGACGAGTTTCCCCTGAGTGTGCAGGACACTTGATAGATTGAGGATGTCAATGGCATCAATGGACCTCTTTGGACTCTGGATTGAGTCAGGGGGTGGATTGTATTTGTTTAAGTATTTCATTTATGCATATGTGACATATGATCGATTATATTATGATGTTGTTTATGGATCATTGACAGTGTTTCGTTGATGGATGCATGTTGACGATTGCTTGCTAATCTGACTCACATAAGGAGTAAAGGGGCCATGCACATAGACTAGATATTTAGGGAGAAGTGTGGCAGCATCCCTGTCACAGCCTACTAGCACTCCCTTCGTGGCTCGAATTGTAGGTTAACGATTACCTAATTCGAGAGATCCACAATATCATGAGGGAAGACTGAGAAAGTCGCTCACGAAGATTTCTAAGGAGCGTGTAATAAGGAAGGGTTTGTATTCCTTAGAATTCCTTAGTCTCTCACAAGTTCATTCGAATGGAGTGTTGACTCCAATGTTAGAAAACTACCAAAACTAGTCAAAGGCGACTGGTACCCTTGGAGAATTGAGTGTGTCTTGAAGAGCACGTCAGGGAAATAAAACTTGAGTCAAAGAATCTAGGTGGCCTAGAAAACCATGAGTGAATGATTTAACCCTGTAAAATATTTAAGCATCGTTGCCTTTAATTAATTGATGAATTAAGGATTTAGTTTAATTAATTGTGAATCCCCAAATTAGAATCTAAGACTATGCAAAAGTATGCCTAAGTGGGTAAGAAGACTAAAACTAATCATTAATTAAATAACATAGGGAAGAGACAAGTCAATTCAAGAAAATAAGGAAGATGAAATCATTCTAAATAATTAAATAATACACTTGTGTGCTGAAAATACCTAATTGAAAATTGAGATAAGAAAGGAATAATGCATAAAGGAATGTGTGTGCATCGAAAGGAATCTAGAGTCTAGTTAACACTAGTCTAACTAGGAGAAGATTCATATTTTAACTCAACTCGGATTTAGTAGGCATCAATCATTAATTGAAAATAAGGGGAATAAAGAGACAACTATTTTCTTGTGCAACTTATGGAGAGGGTGACAGGTGTATGGGGAAAATAATTCTTAATTAATTATTTAAAAAGTGAATTAAATGTGCAAGTGAAAGTGTCATTAAAGAAACTCCTATAAAACAAATGGTCGGGGATGAGGAAAAAAAACACATTGGATATGGGCAAAGTTATGCTGCATAAATTTTGATTAGTTTTACTTGTGAGAGTTGGGATATTCATCATGAGAGAGAGTGGTGGTTCTACCTTGCAAGGCAAGCTGGGATCTAGAGGATGTCTGGTTGTGTGTGTGCATGTCCCCTTTGCAGATCAGGGGGCTAAGGGGGAAGAAGAGTACCCCTAGAGTTGGTTGGGAGGTACCGGTGAAGTCTCTACGGTTAGCAAGCGTGAGGATAGAAGGATCATCAGTGGAATAAGATCATCTCTGAGCCCAGTCGTCAGTTATGGTATTCTTATTGAGTTGTATTTTTAATGGTGTTAAGATTTTACTTGTAATAATGTGTTCTTGTGAATTCGCCAAACCATGAATGTAATTTTGATTTTGATTCTTCATGATACTTGATGGTTGGTGTAGTTTCGATATTAGTGTCTTGCATCCAAGTACTGGGATCTCTGTAGTTTCCCTCTATCTTTCCTCTATTTTTCCTTTATTTTTCTCATCTTGTTCTAAGTGGTCATGACCTTCGACCACCATTTAAGGAATCTGTAGGAATGGAAATGCCATTGATGCGTTGCACACCTGGCGAAGGTTCTCCCAATGTGTTGTGTGTACGCAAACGAAAACCCCTTTCTTCTCCTCGCCCAACGAATTGGTGGCCTTGAGAAGCTAAGGATGCCCTTGGTGCCATCTGTTAACTTACTCGGTGTCCAAGGCCTAGAGCATCTCTCGATACTCCACGACCATTGAAGAATCCTTGAAGCCACCAAATCTTTGGTCACTCGTTTTCTTGTTAAACTGTACTTCTCCTTACCCATTTCAGTCACGCAACTATGGATCTGATGTCAGAGATCGAGATCCCTTGATGCCCGCTGGGTTATATTGCAACGTAAATAATTAGCTAATGTTCTCTCAGCTCGTTTTCTCCAGCGAGTAAATGCGCCTTCACTATGGATATTTCCCTGGAGCGTTTCTCTGCGTCCAACTTTGGGAGTTTTTCCCAGCCAGCAATTCCTGACACCTGCACCTTATTAGATGACTGCCAGTGATTCTTGGCACTTGCCAGTCCTAACCTGGTGACTGCGATTTCACTGGAATCTAAAAATTGCTTATCCTTAAATATCAATATTAACCTGTCCGCGATTTATGCAATAACTGGAAGACCAGCGTAAGGATTTTCCCTTTCCGAAGCTTGGCTGAGTAATACGTACCCTTTATGAGATATCGGTGATACATACAACAACCTGGGTAGTGTTGTGTGAACAAACGTTTTGTCAATGTTAATTATAATTAAATCATTAATGATTAATAGAATATATTTTAAAGATGGAAATTTATCTTTTTTTATTGAGGTCTCATACACTAATTTGGTGTGTTGACTTGGCCATGACCTTAAAAATAGATTATTATTATTATTATTTATATAAATATTAAGAAGGAAATTATATAAGGAATTGAGGTGTAAGTTATGACATAAGGGGTGGTAGAACAATTGGTGACCTTAAACATTGTATAATAAATTGTGTTAAGGATTTTTGCGTGTTTTAAAAATAATGAGTATAATAAATAATTATGTTTTGAAGGACCTTATCATGTTCCATTTTATTGGCATAATTTTTAATTTTTCACAATTATGATTGATGTTTAATGAGGTGTGATTGAAGTCGCACTTATGAGTGATGTTTAATGAGGTGTAATTGAAGTTAAGGATTTAGTGTTATATATAGTATTGAAACTATGATATTGTGTTTATCTCTCTACCTGAGGTTAGGCTTGAACCAGGTTCTTGTGCTTCTTATTCGTGTGTATGTAAATTCCTCTTATTCTTGTTTAATTTTTTGAAGAAGATTTTAAGTTTAGTAATTTATTTCTTTCCTCGCGAAGAATATATGGTTGGCCTCATTTTAGTTTCTTAATGAGTTATGTAATCAGTTTGCCTTTGCGGCATGTGAATAAAATTTATGACTTATTTTGCACCATGAGAATACATTGATGATTTCTCTTGCGCCATTAAAATGATGTGTTGTATGATGAATGAGTTGATAGATTCTCTTGCGCCATGAATTTAATGTGATGTATGACTGGTTTGTGATCATAAGATAGAATCGATTATTACTTTTGTGCCTTGAAAATAAAGTTGATGATTACTCGTGCACTAATAATTATGTGGATGTCTGCTTGTTTTAGAATTGTTTACTCGTGTGCCATAACTAATTGACGTTTAGGATTGATTGATTGATCTATTTGTTGTCAGCTTGATTGTCTTAGCGGGATTTTAGACACCTCCTTGTTCCTCAGGACAATCGCCAAACATGAGACCTTAAATGTTCAAAATCAATCGAATGAATCATGGGCTTGAGTGTTTCTTATGTGTCCTGGAGGTCCTAACCATGCAGGATAGGTTGGGTGTGTAGTTAATTTAATGTTCAGTGACATGATGGAGCTTTATGTATATTTTGTCCAGGTGATCATGATGTACAAAATTGCGTCAATATATATATGTTTATGCATTGACTATGCGGTGCTAACATTTATGTTAATGTGTTGGCTTGTGTCATTATTGATTTCCTTGAGGTGTCGCTTATAATGATTTTAATTATGATGTCATGTTGATTATGCGTCATTATTTTTAAGATACTTGTTGATTATATAATGTTATCTAAAGTGATGATGTGTTAATTATGTATCGTTAATAATTATGTTAATGCATTGATGAGATTTGTTATAATTGTGATGATGTGTAGTTGGGAATGATACTATTTATGTTGTGTCGATTCCTTATTCTAAAAAATTACCTATTCTGCTTCGCTTTTCCTAGTCATAACGGAGGGGGCGTTACACCACGAATGTATATAACCTATTCTCGAAGTGCATGATAGGAAAGTTGAACAACTTGTTTCTTTCTCACTTGAGAATGATCTTGAAATTGAAAACATAGAACAAGAACAACCAGTAGGTGAAGAAAGGAAAATAGTAAACGATGAGTCTGGTGTGTTTCTTTTTTCTTATGAACAAGAAGCAAATATAGATGTTGGTTGTCCTTTTCTTTTTTATCAACAAGCAGTAGCATTCTATGTTCTTCAAGATCCTTTTGCAATTATGTTGGAAGCAAGATAAATGTTTGTAACCTTTTTAGAATCGGGCAACAGTTTTTGTTCCCCATAATGGCTAAGTATTGAATTTGGATTCAGGATTCAATTTGAGCTGTCATCTTTTGAGTTTTTCTCTCTTTTTAAAGAAAGTTTGAGCATTTTTCAGTCTAGATCCATTTATTGGAGTGGTTGCATTAGCACTTTGGTATCACTTGATTCAACAATTATTTCAAAAGGATAGAGTAGGAATTTTTTTGCAAATAAGCTCATGGGAATGAGCATGTTTCAAGAGTTTGCAGTTTCAATGTGATTATTTTACCAGCAGTGTTTTCAGTTTATAGCACAACTTGGATGTAGTTTGCAGAACGATTTGGTTACAAGAGATCAAGTCAACCACAGGTTGCATGTATGGTTTGGGAATATCTCAATGGTTTGGTACTGGTCTTTAGGTTATTTGTCGCCTCGTAAGGAGGACATTGTCCCCATTGAAGCCGATGTTAGCACTCTAAAATTTTTGTGTCATTTATGATTTAATTCTCTCATTTTGTAGTGTTTTGTCATTTACGCAACGAAACAGAACTTTTACAGCACTCATTTTGTAGTGCTCCCAAATTTGATGCTTTTGCAACGCTAGGCAGCCAAAATCAACATTAGCGCTGTCAATGATAAAATTAAAGATAATTTGGGTAAAAGTTACAAGTTTTGGAAAATAAAAAATGATTTTTAAAGGTTAAGTAGCTTTCGGGCTTGTTATGGTTTATATGCAGGGTTTAAAGTTTGTTTTTCAAAAGATGGTGGGCCTCAGGCCAGATCACCAAGCTACAAGCCAAACACAAATTCTACACCGCAAAGCAACTTACAGTCATCAAGGGTCGAGGATTGACAACATGTGCTAAGTCATTGAGCACAATTCTAATTATGCAACCATGGGTTAAATTTCTATTGGGTAATCAATATTTGACTAAAAGCTAAGTGTTGTAAACAAAATATTGCTTTTAAAGCTATTTGAGTTTTGAAACTAATATTTTCATATTTAGAAAATGCCTGGGTTGTGCTATTTGGTAAAATGTAGAGTATGTAGAGAAAAAGGGATTGGGATGGTTGCCATCGAGCCCTAATTTTCAATACCAAGCGCCAAACCACAAGTCAAGGGAGGAGGACATGAAGGAGCCAACAAGGAACAACATAAGTGCACTACACTTTAAGGGATGTTGATGGCATTCATACATATATACATTAAGATTTTAGTTTGTCGAACGCATGTGGTATAAATCCTATGCAGCAAATATAAAAAAAAACACCAACTTGTCTAATACCCACAGTGCATATAATGAAGGGTATGTTCTTGGTGGATCAAGAGCTCATGTAGGTTCAAATTTAAAGGTCACAACTTACACCAAACAATTGATCCAATTTCAAGGTGTTGGTTGAAATTATTTCTGTATCAACGGGGTGTCGAGGTGTCAAGTGCGCACTCAAGAAGGTGTTTCAAATAACCAGAGAAAATATTTAGGTGTCATAGGAAAGTTTCCATATGGAGAATACATAAAATTTTGAGAACGAGTGTGCTATCGAGCCACTGCCAAGATGTAAGGTTGTTACCAAGTGCCTCCAAATGTCAAGTAATCGACAACATATGATATTACTATGGGAAAAAAAGATCGAAAGGAGCACAAACAAGTTACAGTTAAATTTACATGGCTTGCTCAAAAGAGGAGGAAGTCAAAGTCCTTTGTGTGAATTTCATCAGAATATTCAGCGAAAGCAAGCCTAGGTATTATTTTTTATAGAAATCATGTTCAAGAAGTCTAACAAGGTTAAATTCCTACAAATATTATATGGTGTCGATTGCAAGAAGCTGAGACGTAATGTCTATGAAATATTCTCTTTTGCGTCCAATGAAGATATTGATGCTATCCTCCCACCTAATATAGAAATAATTGTAGCAAAACTCAAAAAAAAGGCACATGTATATGTTGTGGAAGGATGGCCTCCAATGCTTTTTGATGTTGATGAACAAGGAAATGAGATATTCCCAATAGTTTATGCACTCTAGAAGGTGTCAATGCTTCTAAAACCATTTGTACTCAAAGGTGGTGAAGTATCTCGCTTTGTTATTGGAGATTTTAAATGCTCTGGATCCTCTGGCTAAAGAGGGCATCAAACATGAAGTGATTGTGGATCTTGTTGAACAATGTCATTCTTACAAGCAATGACTGGAGAAACTCATGAATACAACTTCGGATGAATATCATCATTCAAATATTGTAATCCCAGAGTTCAAAGTAATGAAGTAGTAGTAAAAGGGACACATGTGGCAGTATTTGGGAATTTTTGTTCCAAAGGGATTTTACAATAGTATTCAACAATTCGAGGATTGGAAGCACTAATGTGAGGTGGCAACAACTAATCAACAGTTGTAGAGTTGTTAGGAGCATATCCCGGACATTAAACCAACAGGAGACACCTAGCAACAAGGATCCCATATTTTTTGGAAAAAGATCAGTAATTGAGAATCAAGTTGAGCATTTTTAGGTGGTGAATCATCAATCAATAGAGAAAAAAAAAATAGAGCACTCGTTGCACAAATTTGGAAGGATATAGTTGTGTAGCGAGTTTGCTATGCAATTGTCACGGACCAACAGATCACCTCCAAGTCGACATCAACAAGTCAAAGTACCTAAAAGCAACAAAACAGATCGAATTTTTAAGGAATTGGTCCCAACAACCTGTCAGCTATTTGAGACATTAAAGCAGAATTTCCCGTATTTAAGTTATTTTGATTTATTGTTCGCATTATGTTCCTAGAAAGTAGTAGTTAGTTTACAAGTGTCATTTATTTTTTGAAACTGATTCTATTTTTATCATAAGGAGGTTTTAAACTCCTGATTTCATGTAACTTCATGATGTAACTTTTTTCCATATATAAGTAAGACTGGTAGAGAGTGGGGGGGAAAGTGCATTAGGAGTTTCTATTTTCTACAATGTCTGACTTAATTTCCTAAGATTAATGAAAGTTTGAACCAGAAGTACCTGGAATATGTTATCTAAGATACATGTGAATATTTATCCTTTGTGAATATTTATCCTTTGCCTTGTGATCTTTGTGAATATGTTCAAGTGTTATACATGTATTTGGATTCATAAGAAGTTGATTCTATTTGCATGTGTTTACCTGCTTTATTTCTACTATAATTGCTTTAGAATTCATCCATGATAGATGCCATGAATAATTAGTGTGTTTCCTCTCTGAATATTCTGCTACAACAACAATTAAATTAGTATAAGGAGTGTTTTATATATTTCCTCAGATAAATCATCTTTAAAATTGACCAATGTCCAATTGCTTGTTAGTCTCTGATCCTATGAATCCATTTCCCAATGGACCTACAATCTACTCTACCACCAACTCATTAAATCCATTTCAAAATTAGAGATCTAGCCTTTGATTCAAAACTCAATCAATCCTTTCAGTGATTGATTTGAAGAGAGAAATCCCTCTCTGGGTTGAAAGGGATAGCTTCCAATTTGTAAGTGGTATGTAGGTTACCTCTGTGGTTTCCTTCCTACAGCCAAGGGAAATTATGGAGTGATAACACAAGGTATTTTTATTTGTTTGTTGTATCTTCTCTCCTGTGTCGATTTAACTTGCGCCCTCCCCATTTTGGGGGGACAATGTGTGCTAATTCTTGATCTGACTCCTCATCCAAGATTTCTAAAATCTCCCCTTCCTACGAGGCCACTGGGATTTCAAGACCTGACTTTGGGGCTCGAGGAGGAGGAACAACAAATTCATGGAATGGGATGCCCCCAATAACTCCTTTCTTCCAATGGATGTCTGTCTATCCTGAATTGTGAGACTTGGGATATAAAAGTTGTTCTTTCTTTTTCTCAACATCCATATTGGAGAGAGTTTCAAATTGGTTTTTACTTACCATTGGATTCTTCCTTTAGGATAGACAAAATCAGAAGGTCCCAATGAGGGACTTGGACTAGAGGGAGATCCAGGAGGAGGCTGAGTTTTCTCCTAGATGGCCTGAGAGCTCTATTTTGTTGCTTGTATTTTCTTTTTTGATTGTTGCCATTGTTATTTGGGATCTATTGATGTGTCAAATAGTTGGCTTAGGTTGATGGAAAGTTGGTATGGATTTTTGGTTATCATTGATGTCAACCATTGGAGAGTGATATTGTAGATTGATTTCAACCCTTAGTGATTGATGTCAACCCTTAGTGATTGATGTCAACCCTTGGAGAAAGTCCGGTAGAGAATTCGGGTAGCACAAAGGTTTGGGTAATGGACCCAAGATTGTTTGATGTATAATGGTATGAGTTTTAATATATTTGAAGGTAATAATATTATATATGGGTAGTACATGTCATTCCATTTCCGGTGGTATGTGGAACTTCACATAACTCCTCACGGTTAGAGAGTTATGGCCATCTGAAGTTGGAGAACCCAAGTTTGGGTAATGCACCCAAGTTTGTTTGATGGATAATGCTATGTGTTTTGATATATTTGCAGGTAATACTCTTCCATATGGATAGTAAATTTCATTCCATTTTCGTTGTTATTTGGAACGTCACATAACTCGTCACGGTTAGAGAGTTATGGCCATGTGAAGTTGGAGAACCCTCATGAGACATCTAGAACCCCCAAAAGGTCAAAGTAGTCAAAGTGGTTTAAGAGATTTTAGAATGTAAATAATAAAGTAAAGTGATGAGTATACTATAATTCAAAGTGAATACAAAAGAAATTATTTAAATAATGAAGTTAATGGGGAAATTACTAAGTGGACAAGTGGTTAGAATTGGGTTAGCCCTAAAATAAGGAAAGTGGTTTAAGATGGTTAGAAGGTAACCCCTTGAGGTAAAGTGAAGTGATGAGTGTACTATAAGTCAAAGTGGATACAAAATAAATTATTTAAATAAAAAATTTAATGGATAAATTACTAAATGGACAAGTGGTTAGAAGTTGGTTAACCCTAAAATAAGGAAAGTGGGTTAAGATGGTTAAAAGGTAACCCCTTGAGGAAGCTACATGAAAGTATAAATAAGAGGTAAGGCTCTCTCATTTTAATCACACTTGAGAATATTGAATATCTATATGTGACTGAGGTAACCAAAGGATATCTAAGCCGAATTTTAGAGGCAAGGTGAAGTAAAGAAGGCCGAAATTCAAGGGAGGATAAATTCTTTTGATGATGCTTTCTAAGGTATGTTATTTCAAGGTCATCTCACCATTTTTGCAATATTGTTTTTTATAGAATGACTCAGACCGTGAAATTGGAAGGCCATTGAGGAAACATATCCAAGTAGCTGTGATACGAATTTCATCTTGTGGGGCATTGTATTTTTGGAGTTACACTCCGTGGAAAATAGGGTTTGTAGCTAGTCCTGAAACTAGTCTAAAACATGTGTTTCGGGTAAAAATGTCATAACTTCTTCGTAACATATCCAAATTCAGTAAGATTAGATTTTTTGGTTATAGTACATTCTATAGTATTTTTTGTAAAATTTTCAGATCCATACAACAAATATTCCGTGCAGGGCACACTCTACAAGTTCGCTCTCTAGAATAAGCTAGAATTCAATTGGGTATGCCATTTTTGCTATAAATGTTTTTTTGAGAGGTTCCAAGTAGTGACATCTGGAGGAATCTCATAAAACACATTGATTAACACTGTGTACTATTTTCAGATCTTTATTCATTACAAGTACATAGTTATTATTATTTCAAGTTAGGGTTGTTGACTAATCCAAACCTAGTCATGTGAGACTAAAGTAAAGTTTGATGAAAATGCTAGTCTCTTGTTGTTAAAGTTAAGGAAGTTTTGCAGGTATCTGATGATATATAGTAGGTCTAATGCAGAGTTAGAAATTATATTTCGATGATGAAATTGATGAGGGATTTTGGTTGAGGTACATGTTGGGTACATGGNTACTTGTATTGGTATATTATTAGAAGCATAGATTGATTTTGGTGATGATTATGAGTTGTTGTGTTATGCTTGGTTGATGCACATCTTTAAGAGTTGTCTTGGTGATTGATATTTCTGAGTAGATCTGATTTGGTTGATAAGATTGATGAGACAAGTTGTTGTGATAGGTTGTTTGGACAGGTTATTTGTACAGGTTTGGTGCATGGTTGATGCACTTGTTCATGGTACAGGTTGACGTACAGGTTGGCGCATGGTTGATGCACTTTTTTATGGTACAGGTTTATTATAGGTTGTTTGGTATAGGTTGGTGCATGGTTGATGCACTTGTTTATGGTACAGGTTGATTACAGGTCGAGGTACATGTTGATGCATGGTTGATTCATGGTTCAGGTTATTGGTACAAGTTGTTTGGTGCAGGTTGATTGGTACAGGTTTATAGTAGTATATATCACAGTGATAGTGTGACAGTTGTTCCATCATTCTACTTATACGTTGGGGTATTTGGATGGGGTAGGGACAGGTGGTTGTAGCCACCTTCCGGTTGTAGCTGGAGAACATAGGGGGTTGTATCCTCCTTCTGGTTGTGGCTAGAGAATTGGGGAGTTGGAGCTTCCCTCGGGTTGTAGCCTGAGAAACTAGGGGGTTGGAGCCTCCTTCTAGTTGCAGCTAGAAAAAAAAGGAAGTTGGTGCTTCCAATGAATGTAATTGTTAAAGACATGTAAGAAAAATCATTTCTTGGTTTTCTCCCGCTTTGGGTTTCCA
>JASDQU010102930.1:112290-124737 GCA_032191745.1 Picea mariana | reverse complement strand
GAACGTATAAAGAACAAATTATTTATTGTAATTAGGAGAGAGTAAAGAGGGAGCTTGGATGATTTATTATTTTATAGTAAAGGTTAAACTATTTGTGTGAAATCAAGGATAAAACAGTTCAAAAAATTGATTTTCCCAAGAAACGATTGAATGCATTTTTTATTATGAGGAAAAGGGATTTCAGATATATTTTTAATTCTATAAGGATCAATTGAAATACCTTCTTTGGAAACTATAAATCCCAAAATTTTACCTTCTTTAAGAGAAAATAATGATTTTTTAGGATTTAAATAAATTCCAAACTTGCGACAACATTTAAAAATTTGTTTAATATGAGAAATATTATTTGAACGATCCTTGGAATAAATCGTTATATAATCTAGGTAAACAACAACATATTTATTAATTAAACGTCAAAAAGCAATATCCATAGCTCGTTGAAAAGTTGTGTCTGCATTGATTAAACCAAAACACATTTTTTTATAAGCGTAAGTACCCCATTTAGTTCTAAATGTAGTTTTGAGTCTATCATTTGGGTTTACTGAGATTTGACTTCATCTAAGAATGACATCATTTCAGAACCTAAGACTACTTGAAGAATCTATTCCATAGGAGGTAATGGGAAATTTTCTTTTTTTAGAAGCTCTATTTAAGTTTCTAAAATCAATATAGATTTGGATGTATCCATTCTTTTTTCTTACGGGAACAAGATTACATACCCATTTGGAATGTCTCACTGAAAAGATGATTTTTTATTTCATCAGTTTATTCAATTCATTTTTAATTTGGGATTCAATATTTGGATGAATTTTCCTTAACTTTTGTTGTAYWGGTTTCTCTTCTGAAAGCATAGGAATGGTATGTTGAATGATGGATGTATCAAAAGTTTTCAGGTCATCATATGACCATGCAAAAACATCATTATATTTCTTAATAAAATTTATGAAAKCCATCCTTTCAAAAGGAGAACATCCTAATTGAAGATTGACATGTTGAGGATTTTTTTATGTACCCAGATTAATGAGTTCAACATTCATGGTAGGACTATTTGTTTTACAATTTGTGGGTTTATTAAATCTATCTTTAAGATCATAAAAATATTCCAATTTTACAACAGATTTAGGAATGATATTTTCATATTTGATTTTATCATCAAAAAGAGATTTGTTTAACTCATGATCATGTGATTCTTCATCAATGATATCATTTTCATATGTTCCCTCTGAAGAGAGAAAATTGATTATATCAACATCATTATTAAAGACACACCAATTGGTTATCGGGAACAGAAGGTCTAAAAATCAATTCAACAAAGAATCTATTAGGAGGAAAATATTGAGGAGGAATAAGTTTAGAAGCTACATTTGCTAATAAATTTGCACTAACATTTTTCGTTCTAGGTATTGAAGTAAGATTAAATGTATAAAATTTGCAAATGAGATCTTGAACTAATTGTTGATAATTCCTCAAATGATTAGAAACACAATTAATTGTATTTCTTACCTTTTTAACCATGATTCATGAATCACTGAAAACCAATATTTCTTGCATGTTCATGCTGATAACTATTTTTAGACCCTGTATTAACGCTTCATATTCAACAATGTTGTTAGTGCACTGGAATTCTAGTATGCATGTTAACATAGTTTTTTCACCATTGGGGCTGATTAAAATACAAAATGCACCATCTCTGTCATTATATTTTGATCCAGCAAAATATAATTTCCAAAATGGATAACTCACATAATTATCTACAAAATTAATACAACGAGAAAAATCTATTTGAGAAAATATTTCAATTTTTGAGCTTTTAACCATGGGTTGAAAAGGATAAATTTTAGCATTAAAACTTCTAAAAAAAGATTCAATAGAATAATTCCCTAAAATACTATTAGAAAAATCCACATGTTCAATCTCTCCATCTAAATCAGTCACATTATGCTTCATATGTTTTCCCCTATTAATATGAAATTGATTGGGTTTCCCCTTATATGGAAGCCAAAGGTGAGACCCATCAGTTAAGAAATATCCATTAATTTTTTCAAACTAATCTTGACTTAAAATTAATCCATAAGCATCAGGAATATCAACAACGATAATATCTATGATTTGAAAAACTTTAGGATTAGATGAGAATCTAATCAGTACATCCTTCAATTTTCGCAATACTTTAACTTTTGTTCTATCTAATTGTACAATTTTAGTAGTTGATTTTTGTGGTTGTGCATTGATTTTAAGGAAAACTGAATAAGAAATTATATTTTAAGATGCACCAGAATCAACTAAGCAATTATGTACATTTTTATTAAAAAATTTGAAAGTGAGAAGGAAAGGAGAAGTATGATAATTTGATCTATCTATCGCCTATCAGAAATGGATCAACTTCTTCATCATAAGATAAGGTTTGTACAATTGAAATTTTATCTTTATTTGTTGTTGCAGAAGATGATGTAATAGTCTTGTCAAAAACTCCTAAGGCCCTTAATAAATTATTCTTTTCAGATTTCAATTTTCTTAGTTCATAAAGAGAAATATTTTCCTTCGTCTTCTTCATATATTCTAAAATGTCTTAATCAATGTTTTCAGCAACGACCAAGGTTTTTGAAACTAATATGTTTTCTATAGGATGTGTATTTGAAGTACTTGTCGATGGAGAAGATACAAAATTCAAAGGTATAATTTTACTTCGGGTATGAGAAACAAGAGACTCTTTTGTATCATCTTCATCCAATATTCCATTAATATCCCCCAAAAAAATTGTATCTTGAACTTCCTCATCATTCTCCCCTTCTTCTTCATCGAAATTAACTTATTCTGAAGTTTGGCCACCAGGTGGAATCCATGGATTCTTCTTGAAAAAATGTATGAATGGTTTATTAGAAACTTCATCTAGCTTTCCTTAACATCGAGTATTTCATTTGCTAATGATTTCATGACTTTTTGTAAACTGTCCATATCAAAAGCATCTTTGTCTTTCTTTTCTTCTTTGATAATCATTTTCTTAGTTGTTTGGGAAGATATTGAATCTTCAATTGGAACTTACTTGCAATACTAGATATTTCCTTTTCTACATCCAAAGATTCTTGCATTGCTTCAGTCAAAGTATTCTTATTTTCATGTTTAACAAACATGGAAATGGAAACTGGTAAGGTGGAGGAATACAAGTCAATTTGAATGTCTAAACCAGGTTTGGATGTCTCGGGAATTTTGTTAAGAAGTTTAAGGAATCTTTGATTAAAATATTTAATTTTTTCTTTAGGACCCATTTTAATTTTAGATAATTCTACTAACAAAGTGGATGAAGACTTATCGTCTCTGAATTTGTTAATGAATAAATCCTCGAATGTATCTCAATTTGTAATAGAATTATCTTGTAATGAGAAATACCAAGTAGAGGCTTCTCCTTCAAAATTATATGGAAAAATTATACATACAATGTCTTCATGTTCAACACCTTTAAGATTAACAACTAACATAAATTTCTTGATATGGTTGTCAAGAGATTCTTTTGATTCTGCATTAGATTTTGGTAACCATTTATTTGGGCTTTTAGGTAGGTCATGTTGATTTCCAGGAACATTTATTGGTCCCAAAGTTCTCCATGGTGTTCTTGGTACTCCATCCATAATATTTGGTTGATGAGGAGGAGATGGAGGAGGAGACGTATGAAAAGGTGTGTGTGAAGGAGGAGTAGAGGGAGGATTTTCCCCAACAGTTGTAACAATTGGTTTTCTAATTTGGAGGGGTACATGAAAATGAATAGGTTCAATAACCTAATCTCTGTCTTTGTGCTCTAGTAAGAACACCTAATTCTTGGATAACATAATTTATAGAATGTTAATATTCTTGCGAATTTTCTCCTTGATTTCTAAGATCTTCTAATTGTTGTCTTATTTGTTGTAATTTTGGTGAACTAAGAAAACTGGAAGAAATATCACTTACAGTTCTTCAAATTGGATATTCTGACTGTGCATCTTGAGGTGTTGTTATGGAAATGCTAGATTGGGAAGATATATTCTTGGGATTTAAAAATAAATATTTTGAAGGTGACTTTGAAGCTGCCAAATATATTGAGGGAAAAGATGATCTACTTGAATGATCTTTAGTTTTGTTTTGTGTTCTGACCATTCATTATCATATGGCCCTCCTTCTAGTGCCAAAAATTCTAATGGCCAAATATGACCATATTCAACATTTAGGAAATCGCTCAGTCAAGGTCCCAATTAGACCCTTATCCATTGTAAATGGTGATTCTGACTAGTTTAGGTCCATTTACCTTTATTTATCCTAAACTAGAACTAAAACTAATAAAAAAATATACACTTGCTAACTAACTGAAATAATATACAATGTTTCTATTTCCTATCAAATGAAAAAATTAAATTCTAAATATATTTAAAATTTAGAACTATCTAAAATGAAAACTAATTCTAATTGGCATAAGAGTTACTCCTACGAAAGGAGATTTTGATTTTTCCTTAAAAAAAAAACCAGTATTTGAAATGAAATGAAATATGAAGAAAATATAATTTAACAAAAAAATATCTATTTTAGCAAAAAAAAATAATCTAATAAATTAATCTAATACTCAGTTATAATTCTAGTTTTATATGAATTAAGTAAAATAAGAAATATACAAAAGATATAGATCTTCTCAATAAATACTTGAATATAACAATTGTGCATGAATTAAGTGTGAGACAATTGGCTTAGGTTGATGGATAGTTTTGGTATGGATTGTTGATTTTCATTGATGTCAACCATTGGAGAGTGATATTGTAGATTGATGTCAACCCTTAGTGATTGATGTCAACCCTTAGTGATTGATGTCAACCCTTGGAGAAAGTCCGGTAGAAAATTATGGTAGCACAAAGGTTTGGGTAATGGACCCAAGTTTGTTTGATGTCTAATGCTATGATTTTTGATATATTTTAATGTATGACTATTCTATATGGATATTACATGTCATGCCATTTCCGATGGTATGTGGAACGCCACATAAATCCTCATGGTTTGAGAGTTATGGCCTTACGAAGTTGAAGGGCCCTCGTATGATTGGATTGAAACCCCAAAAGGTCAAAGAAGTCAAAGTGTTTGCAAACAAGAAATTATTTAATTAATAAAGTGAAGTGACAAAGTAAAAAAAGATTATTTAAATAATAAAGTGAAGTGACAAAGTCGAAGAGGATTATTTAAATAATAAAGTGAAGTCACAAAATCAAGAGGATTATTTAAATAATAAAGTGAAGAGACAAAGTCAAGGAGGATTATTTAAATAATAAAGTAAATGGAGAACTTTCTAATTATAGAAAGTGGTTATAAGAAGGTTAACCCTAAAATCAAGAAAATGGGTTAAGTGGTCAAGTCGCTATTGGATACATAGACAAGTGGCAAACTGGGCAAAGTTGGACATAGGTGGCTATGTGGACAAAGTGGTCTAGAATATGTTTCTAAGGAAGCTACATGGAGACTATAAATAAGAGGCAACGCTCTCTCATTTTGATTACACTTGAGAGTATTGAATATCTACAGGTGACTGAGGTAACCAAAGGATATATAAGCCGAATGTTAGAGGGAAGGTGAAGTAAATAAGGTCAAAATTCAAGGGAAGATAAATTCTTTTGATGTTGCTTTCTAAGGTATGTCATTTATAGCCCATCTCACCATTTTCACAATAACTTTTTTTTTAGAATGATTCAGACCATGAAATTGGGTGGACGTTGAGGAAACATATCCAAGTAGATTTGGTACAAATTTCAGCTTGTGGGTCGTTGTATTTTTGGAGTTACACTCTGTGGAAAATAGGGTTTATGGCTAGTCCCGAACTAGTCTAAAACATGTGTTTTGGGTAAAAACGTCATAACGTCTTCATAACATATCCAAATTTAGTAAGACCAAATGTGTTGGTTAGAGTACAGTATGTAGTATTCTATGTAAATTGTTCATATCCATACAACAAATATTCTGTGCGGGGCACGCTCTACAAGTTCTCTCTCTAGAATAAGCCAGAATTCAATAAGGTATGTCATTTTTTCTATAAATCCTTTTATGAGAGGTTCCAAGTAGTGACACCTAGATAAATTGCATTAAAAACATTGAAGAACATTATGTACTATTTTCAGATATTTATTCATTATAGGTACATAGTTATGATTATTTCAAGTTAGTGTTGTTGACTAATCCAAAACTAGTCATGTGAGACTAAAGTAAAGTTTGATGAAAATGTTATTCTCTTGTTGTTAAAGTTAAGGAAGGTTTGCAGGTATGTGATCATATACACCAGGTCTATTACAAAGTTACAAATCATATTTGGATGTTGAAAATGATGAGGGATTTTGTTTGAGGTACATGTTGGGTACATTGTTGAGAAAAGTAGTTGATGAGTTGGCACATACATGAGGTGTATAGTTGATGATGTTGGTACATATTGATGATTCATAGTTGATGAGTAGTTGATACATGATTGGTACATGGCTGGAGGAACTTGTTAGTAGTATTTCTGACACATGGTTTATGGATGACGTAGCATACTTGTATTGGTATATTATTATAAGAACATATTTATCTTGGTGATGATTATGAGTTGTTGTGTTATGCTTGGTTGATTCACATCTTTGAGAGTTGTCTTGGTGATTGATATTGGTGAGTAGATATAATTTGGTTGATAATATTGATGAGACATGTTTTTGTGATAGGTTGTTTGGAAAGGTTGTTGTGACATGTTTTTTGTATAGGTTTGGTGCATGGTTGATGCACTTGTTCATGTTACAGGTTGAGGTACCAGTTGGTGCATGGTTGATGCACTTGTTTATGGTACAGGTTGATTTCAGGTTGAGGTATAGGTTGATGCATGGTTGATGCATGGTTCAAGTTATTGGTACAGGTTGTTTGGTGTAGGTTGATTGGTATAGGTTTACAAAAGGATATATTGATAGTGTGAAAGTGGTTCCATCATTATATTTATACATCAGGGCAGTTTTATGGGGCAAGGACAGGTGGTTATAGCCACCTTCCGGTTGTAGCCGAAGAACATAGGGGGTTGTAGCCTCCTTTTGGTTGTAGCCATAGAATTGGGGAGTTGGAGCTTCCTTCAGGTTGTAGCCTGAGAAACTAGCAGGTTCAAGCCTCCTTCCAGTTGCAGCTGGAAAACAAGGGAAGTTGGTGCTTCCAATGAATGTAATTCTTCAAGACATATAAGAAAAATCATTATGTGGTTTTCTCCCGCTTTGGGTTTCCACATAAAAACACTGGTGTACTGTGTATGTGTATGATTTCTCATTTGTTAATTGTTTATTTACACTTCAATTATTGGATGATAATGCTACACTGATATAACACTTGCATTATATGGTTAAAAATGATTAAATTGCTCTATTACTGATTCACCCCCCCTCTCATTAATCCAACAGTAAAATATATATGTATAAATAGTTAACACATGTGTTTAATAAAAAATGAATTCATATACAATATAATACCGAAACAATGTGTAGGATAAAAGTAAATCAATTCAATTTATTAATAGTAATCAATCAAATCAGTTATAATTTCAGTAACAAATCATTCAGATAAGACTTTGATTTAAAAAAATAAACACTCAAATACTAGTAACAATACTGAACATTGATGTTTGTATTGATATTCAAATCCAAAATGATCCAGTATAAGTTTCGAAAAGGATACTTCTACAATAGTTCACAAGTTTGATTATTTTCCCAAAAACCAAACCCTTTCTATGATTGTTTCTCTCTCTTTTATATGAAAAGAGTCTTATCAGACATGTAAATACATTCTATAACTAAAATTAGTTATCCTCTTTTAAAAATTAGGAATGGAAAATTATCAAAATGTTTTAATTCCCCAAAAAAATGCATAAAGAAGCGATAAGTTTTCTTTAAATAACTAACTATTCTTTTCTTGAAATTATGCCTAGAATTGTGATATTCCATGTTCCAATATTCGTCCATGTCATTTATTTTATACCTATGAAAAAATAAAACATTAATAAACTATAAAACCAAAATTAGAGTGGCTACAAAATTTTAAATTATGTAGCCGAAGAACATAGGGGGTCGTAGCCTCCTTCTGGTTGTAGCCAGAGAATTGGGGAGTTGGAGCTTCCCTCAGGTTGTATCCTGAGAAACTAAGGGGTTCGAGCGTCCTTCCAGTTGCAGCTGGGAAAAAAAGGAATTTGGTGCTTCTAATGAATCTAATTCTTCAAGACATATAAGAAAAATCATTCTGTGGTTTTCTCCCGCTTTGGGTTTCCACGTAAAAACAATGGTGTATTGTGTATGTGTATGATTTCTCATTTGTTCATTGTTTATTTACTCTGCAATTATTGGATGATAATTCTACACTGATATAACACTTTCATTAAATGATTAAAAATGATTAAATTTCTTTATTATTGATTCACCCCCCCTCTCAGTAATAAAACAATTGGTATCACAGTTGTTTCCTTCAGGAAACATTTTAACCACTGGAAGGAGATCGTGGATTATTCTTAGAATGGAGTACCAATGTTTAATGGTCAGAATGGTTTGAAGTATGAGAGGTGGAGCAGAAGGATGAAAGTATTTTTATAGGAACATGGACATTATATTTGGCTATCAGTTGTTATAGGATATGATAGTTCAAAAAGGGAAAATACTGTAGCCAAGAAGGAATTTAAGAAGAATAACAAAATAGCAATGGATTTCATTTGGGAAGGATTACCTAATCCAGTAATAGAAAAGGTTGGTAAATATTCATCAGCCAAAGAACTTTGGGATAAGTTACATGACATATATTCTTCACCCATCACAGATTCAGAAAATGCCAAAGATGATGCAGATAAAGAACAAAAATAAATATGCTCATCATGTCAGACAGATTCAGAAGAGGAATAGTATGAAGAAGCAGAAGTTTATTACAGAGAAAAATTGATCAATGCAATTGAATATCTAAAGAAATAAAGAGAAGAAAACAAGTCATCCAAGAAAGAATTGATGAAGCAAAAGGAAAGTGTTCAAGGTTCCGAAAAATATCAACAGGTCATCAATAATTTAAGAGCTCAACTAGAAGAGGCCATAAGAATTGAAGAAACTCTAGAATATCAAAAGAAATGTTTAGAAGCCAACATAGCATCACAAAAGGAAGAAGCAAAAAAGAGAGAAAAGATACAGATGGATCATCTCAAGTAAAGAACCAATGACTTAAACCAACTTGAGGAAGAGTTTGTTCAAGAAGAGAGAAGACCAGAAGAAGAAATAATTGCATTGAAAATCTAACTTGAAGAAGAAAAGAGAATAGAAGAGGTCATGAAATCTCAGATAATGAAGAAAGAAGAAGATGTTGAGAATATTGAAGAGTAGATTGTCACACTAAGAGTCAAAATCATCAAGCTCAAAAAGAACGTTGAAGAGACAAAAACATCCACATCAGTTGTAGAGAATGAAGAGAAGCACTGTACGTTGCTAGAAAAGAATAATGAAGAAAATAGAAAGAGTTATACAGAAGTACTCAAAGGAAGGAATCATGGTTAACCAGAATCTAAGAAAACTAATAAAGATACATCTTCAAGAAGACCATCCATGTTTAAGCCACAAAGAAGCTTCAATCATGATCATGATCATTCAAGGAAAAAAATCAAAAGGGCTACACCACAAAGAAGATCATTCACTCCCAGGTATGCAAATTTATTTTATGGTCATTCTTTTTATTGTAATAACTTTGGACATAAGGTTGCAGATTGCAAGGATTATAAAAGAAATGTTCAAGCAAGAAATGCCTATGTGGCCCTACGTAACATTGAATGTTGCAAATGTCATAACTATGGACACATAGCTCATTATTGTAGAAGTAGGATCGATAATTCCATGAAATAAAACACTGACATTAGATATAAGAAAGTACAGATAGTAAAACAGGAAGAGAAAGGGAACAAAGAACAGGTCCCAGAGATCACAAGATTGGCAATAAAACGAGATGAAGAAAAATCTACAGAGAAAAAGAAGGATGTCATATATAGAAAGGTTTGGAAAATAAATGAAAGAAAAGAAGGACAAGTAAATAAGGAACAGATTCAAGAGATTGTAATTTCAGGTATTGTAGTGAAAGATGAATCCATAGATAGAAAGAAAAAAGTTAGAGCTCAGAGAGATGATGAATCTACCAATGAAGATGATGATGAATACACATCAGAGTAGGAATTGTTCTGAGCTATATGGCTTAACGACTCCCAGGTAATATGAATATTAGACAGGGGTATTCTATGCGATAGCTGTGATAGACCAAAGAACCATCCTTTGAGCATATTGCATATATTGAGAAGACATACCCAGAGAAGTTAGTTAGCAGAAGTACATTTTGATAGGTTAATCAAGACTTCATGATAGTATAGTGATAAACGGGTCAGCATTATGGACATTTGTGTAAATAGAGACTTGGAAAGTATGGACATAGATGGATTTGTAAGAATACTTAGCAGGTTTGGATAGATATATGAAGGTGGACAAGAGCATGGATTCATAGATTGGTTCATAGAGTGGTTCAGAGACAAAGGAACATTATCATAATGGATGATAATTACATAGGAAATGCCTCGAACAATGCTAATGGATTCCAAATTGACAGATAGTTTTTGGACACATGCAGTGCGTACAATAGTTCACATTCAAAACAAAATAATGCTCAGAAACAACAATGGCAAAACTCCCTACGAACTATGGAAAGGAAGTGCAGACAACAACCTCTACATCAAGGTAACTCAAGGTAGTATTTTATTAATTGAAATTTATGTTGATGATAATGTTTTTGGAAGTACTAATGACAGGTTAAGCCATAAATTTGCAAAGGATATGAGGAATTAATTTGAAATATCATTACTTGGAGAACTATAATTCTTTCTAGGTCTTCAGATATGTCAAAGAAACCAAGGAATTTTTATTTCTCAAACTAAGTATATCATAGAAATGATAAAGAGGTTTAGAAGGGAAGATTGCAAACCAATTACCACTCCTATGCAAACCAGTTGCAAGTTGAGAAAAGATGATGATTCAAAGTCTATAGACTAGAGGAAATACATGTCAATGATTGGTAGATTACTATATGTGACAACATCCAGACCAGATGTAATGCAGGAAGTTGGACAAGCAGAAGGATTTCGAGCAGCACCAAAGGAATCACATTTATTAGCAGTGAAGAGGATTTTCAGATATCTCAAAGGAACAAAAGAGTTTGTATTATGGTATCCAAAAGGAAAGGATCTATCACTTATTTTCTACATAGATGTAGATTGGGCAGGTTGCATTGATGACCGACGAAGCACTAATGGAGAAACGTTCTACTTGGGTGAGTTTTTAGTATCATGGCTAAGAAAGAAACAATCATCAGTATCTTTATCTACAACTGAGGAAGAGTATATTCCAACAACAATATTTTGTACATAGGTTCTATGGATGAAACAAACTCTGAAAAATATACAGGTTGAGTATGATGAGCCCATTCCAATATATTGTGATAATACAAGCACCATCAATATCTCAACAAACCTGGTGATGCACTCCAAGACGAAGCACATTCCAATCAAGTATCACTTTTTATGGGAACATGTTGCAAAAAAGAACAACATAGTTGAATATGTGGGAACAAAGAACAAGTGGCATACATCTTTACAAAACCTCTTCCATGGGAATCCTTTGAGTATCTTTGCCAAAGACTCAGAGTAATTTATACTCCAAAATGAATGCTTTTGAATGCTCATCTTGTATGTCTTATATGTACATGAGGAAGCACCATAAATAGGAAAATTTAGGTTGGGAGATCAGTTTCAAGAAGTGTTCAGTTAGGGGGAGTATCCCCAAGGATAGTTCAGTTAGGGGGAGTAGCACCGGGTGGAAAGATACATTTTCCATTGATGACAAACGGGGAGAGATTTATTAGATGCAGGATATAAATTCTTGGAGAGAAAGCATAGAGGCATGTAGAAGGTGGGAGCATCCAAAGGAGAGTTCAGTCAGGAGGAGAAGCCCCAAAGGGAGATACCCTTTTCCATTGATGTCAAAGGGGGAGAGATAGAAACATTGATGAGGAGTATAAGCATGAATGTTATCATGACTAAGTGTTGCCATCAATGCCAAAGGGGGAGATTGTCAAACAGTTGGCTTAGGTTGATGCAGAATTGGTATGGATTGCTGGTTTTCATTGATCTCAACCATTGGAGAGTGATATTGTAGATTGACATCAACCCTTAGTGTCTGATGTCAACCCTTGGATAAATTCCAGTAGATAATTTTGGTAGCACAAAGTTTTTGTTAATGGACCCAATTTTGTTTGATGTATAATGCTATGAGTTTTGTTATATTTGCAGGTATGACTATTATAGATGGATAGTACATGTCATTCCATTTCCGGTGGTATGTGGAACGCCACATAAATCCTCATGGATTGAGAGTTATGGCCTTA
>JASDQU010102930.1:78132-112270 GCA_032191745.1 Picea mariana | reverse complement strand
TTCCATTTTTATATGAGTTGGTACTCTCCATGATCTACCTTTCAGTGGTTAAACTGATTTCTGAAGGAATCTGCTCTGATACCAATTGTTGGATTACTGAGAGGGGGGTTGAATCAGTAATAGCGTAATTATAATCCTTTTTCTTCAAATGTTATATCAATGTAGAATTATTATCCAATAATGAGCAGTAAGAAATAAACAATCACACACATACACAGTACACCAGTGTTTTACGTGGAAACCCAAATCGGAAGAAAACCACGTAATGCTTTTTCTTATATGTCTTGAAGAATTACATTCATTGAAAGCACCAACCTCCTTTTTTTTCTAGCTGCAACTAGAAGGAGGCTCCAACCCCCTAGTTTCTCAGGCTACAACCCGAGGGAAGCTCCAACTCCCCAATTCTCTGGCTAGAACCAGAAGGAGGCTACAACCTCCAATTTTCTTCGACTACAACTAGAAGGTGGCCACAACCACCTATCCTTGCCTCATTCTGCCACATTGAAGTAGAAGTAGAATGATGGAACCACTGTCACACTGTCACTATGAGATATACCATTGTAAACCTGTACCAATAAATCTGAACCATGCATCAACCATGCATCAACCTGTACCTCAACCTGTAATCAACCTGCACCATAAACAAGTGCATCAACCATGCACCAATCTATAATCAATCTGTACCATAAAAAAGTGCATCCAACCATGTACCAAGTATGTACCAATAATGTGTCAACTACTCATCAACTATGACTCATCAATATGTACCAACATCATCAACTATACACCTCATGTATGTGCACCAACTCATCAACTACTTGTCTCAACTATGTACTCAACATGTAACACAACCAAAAGACCTCATCAATTTCATCATCCAAATCTGATTTGTAGCTCTGTAATAGACCTGGTGTATATGATCACATTCCTGCAAACCTTCCTTGACTTTAAAAACAAGAGAATAACATTTTCATCAAACTTTTCTTTAGTCTCACACGCCTAGTTTTGGATTAGTCAACAACCCTAACTTGAAGTAATCATAAATTTTGAACCTTTAATGTATAAATATATGAAACTGATACACAATTTTTTTCAGTGTGTTTTATGCAATTCTTCCAAGTGTCACTACTTGGAACCTCTCAGAAGAGGAGTTATAGCAAAAATGACATACCTTGTTGAATTCTGGCTTATTTTAGAGAGCGACCTTGTAGAGCGTTCCCCACAAAAAATATTTGATGAATTGATTTAAGACTATTACAAAACATACTACAGAATATACCCTAACCAAACATTTGATCTCACTGAATTTGGATCTGTTATGAAGAAGTTATGATGTTTTTACTTGAAACACCTGATTTTGACTAGTTTCAGGACTGACCACAAACCCTATTTTCCACGGAGTGTAACTCCCAAAATACAACAACCCACAAGATGAATTTTTCACCACACATACTTGGATATGGTTTCTCACTTGAATAGAAATTTCATGGTCTGAATTATTATAGAAAATTTTTTATAGCGAAAATGGTGAGATGACCTGTAAATAACATACCTTAGAAAGCACCATCAAAAGAATTTATCCTTCCTTGCATTTCAGCCTTCTTTTCTTCACCTTCACTCAGAATTCCAGTTTAGATATCCTTGGTTACCTCAGACACATATACATATTCAATATTCTCAAGTGTGTTTCAAATGAGAGAGCCTTGCCTCTTATTTATACTCTCCAAGTAGCGTCATTAAAAACATCTTCTAGGTCACTTGGCCTACTTTCCTTATTTTAGGGTTGGGTCCACTTCTAATTTCTCCATTAAATTTATTATTGAAATAATTTATTTTGTATTCATTTGAATTATAATACACTCATCACTTCACTTTATTATTTACCTTTTAAAATCTCTTAAATCACTTTGACTACTTTGACCTTTTGGGGATTCTACATGACATATGAGGGTCCTCCAACTTCGTAAGGCCATAGCTCTCAAACCGTGAGGAGTTATGTGATGTTCTACATACCACCAGAAATGACATGACATGTACTATCCATATAGAATAGTATTATCTAAAAATACATCATAACTCAGACCATTACCCATCAAACAAACTTGGGTCCATTACCCAAACCTGGGGTCTCCAACTTCTCATGGCCACAACTCTCTAACTGTGAGGAATTATGTGACGTTCCAAATACCATCGAAAATGACATGATAAGCACTATCCATCTAGGATAGTTTCCCTAAAAAATTCACTTTCCTTCATCTCATTATTCCACAATTAAGCATGGGTTCTCTTACTCCACAAAGCGTCTTCCCGTGAGGGCTTTCACCATAAGGGGACCACTTTGGAGTTCATCCATATTTACTTCTTATCAACCATGAAAAAAAAATAATGAGTCATATTTACATCAAGCAATATTGGGTCCATTACCCAAACCTTTGTGCTACAGGGCTTTCTTCAAGGGTTGACATCAATGACAACCAACCTTAATCAACACCCTCTACAAAGGCACCCATAAATGAGACACGACGATTCATTCTATGTCACCAACCCCATGCAAAAAAGTCATGCCCCCATCCATATCATCTTCTCCACATGAATTGGAGATGGGTTCACCTCGGAAACACTTCTTGACTTAGTGAATGATTCACCCAGTAGGTCACCTTATCAACCCTCCCATACCTAAACTTGACAAATTGCATAGGGTATTTGAGCACTTGTTTAGTTCAATGACATGGTTTTTGATGAAAATGATTAAGTGGCTCTTTTATTGATTTGATTTACTTACCATGATTCATTTTATTTGAGATCCTTGGAGGGCGTATTCATTTTCTTTGCAGGACCTAGTTGGTAAAGAGTTTTGGAAGAACAAACCTAGCTTGGGCTTCCTTGGGGCCCGAAGCCCATAGGTTGGATACCATGACCCACACCTTGGCCAAAGAATGAAGATGAACGTTTCCTTTGGAGGAAAAATAAGACACCATGGAGGAGCTTACCCATCCATATTAGCCCAACATTTTTCCTTTGGAGGCCAAAATGTCACTTTTGGAGGGCTTGACGTCACCCTAGGGCTAGGGTTTTGGTGGTGGAGGTGTTGATGATTGACACTTGGTATTTTGGGAGAGGAAAAGAATCACCTTGATGAGAGAAGAGACTTAGGAGGCCTAACAACCTCTTCCACTTTCTCAACAACTTGATAAAAATGTCAAAACGTCACCCCTCAAAGGGTTGGCGTCATCTTTAGGGTTTCTTATGTGAAATTTTTAAAAGTTAAATTTGAATTTATGATGTAAAGGGGAAAAGTAAGGGTTGTTGAACACTTAATTTGTGGTTTACCCTAAATTTAAGTAGAAAAACAATTTTAGGAGGCTTTGTATAAATAAGAGTCATTTCATTTCATTCTATCATAGCATTCTCACTTGGAGAAAGACTCCTTGGCTGAAAATTGCGCCCTATTTGAGAAGTTTTACCTATCTCTCTTTGCCACTATCTCTTGTGATGATTTGTGTTGGCTATTGGAAGAATATGTAAGGCCCTATATTTCTTGGAGGATATTTCCTGATTTTATGGTGGAATTTTCTTGGTTAAAAGGAGTTTATCTTGTTAATTCTTGGACTAGGTAAGGAATATCTCTTGTTATTGCTTCTTTTCTTGGTTGAAAAGTTAATTTGTTAAGATTTTGGGGAGTATAAGGGCATAAAACCCCACTAATCCCATCATAATTGTTTTGGAATAATTTGTTGCACAAAGGAATAATAGGAGAAGTAAAAGGGTTTACACCCTCCTAGTTTTTTCCTAGCTAGTCTTGCTTTCCTTGGGGAGTAAAAGGGATTACACCCCCAAGGAAGTAGCACACCTATCTATTTCATTTAAAAGAGTCCATAACCCAATAGTTAAATGCATTAATATCTTGCATTGGATAAATAAAATCATTGCATTGATATACACAAAATAACGAGATATTGAAATTGTCTAAATTAGAATCTTTTCTATATGCTTAATGATTGCTAAGGCCACTAGGACATATTGATTCCCCAAGGATTTATTGATTGGAATTGATGTCAACCATTGGAGAAGTTTGTAACCCCTAGAGATGTGGTTGAGATTGATGGTGAGTTATTTGTCATTTATGGCATGGTTTATGTTAGCATATGTGTTGGGTGCATTTGATGAAGTCTACATGAAGCCTCGAAGGTGTGGTCATGGGACTTGATGTTGGTTGAGCAATATGGAGATGAAAAACAATGTAAATGTAGGAAATAAACTCATAGATGGATATTCCTTGTCGTGTCATTTCTGGTGATAGGTGGTATTGATCCAGGTGTATATTAGTGTACACCCACCTATTCCAATTGGCTCAAAACATTTTGTTGGAAATTTACTATTTTTAGTAGTTTTTTGGGTCCTAAACTTTCGAGGCCATTTTGAGGGCTTAAATGACATTTTTTTCATGATCGTACACCTAAATGATGGCCCAATTCTTTTATTGAGCCCTTTAAATGAAGCTACTCGTCGATACCTCCAACGAGCTGTCATGCGCCCAAAACTAAGATCGTATGCCAAAGTTACACCTCCGGGAAGTTGATACACCAAACTACCCAAAACAGGGTCCACAAAACTGTTGGATTTTCATCTTACAGGGTTAGGGGTTTAGATTTTATTTATGTTAAAAAGGACTTTGGAGCCTCATTGTAATGATAATATTATTTTAAGTGAGCGTATCCATCACATCTCTTCTCAGAGATAAGCTGGCACCATTCTAGCGAGTCTTTCACTCTATATTTCTATAGTTTTGTACATTTTGCTCATTAATAAAAAAATGTGTATTAATGTATCTCTTTGTTTATGGTTATATATTTGATACATATGTGTTATAATATTGGATATCTGATATATCTCTGTTCATTTCTTTATTATATCTCCACTCTCATTTCATGCCAAAAATAATTTGGATCAGTGGTATCAAAGCAGACTGCTCTTGATCGTTTTTCAATGCATGTCCCCAACGAGGTCTGAGTAAAGAAATCTGGGTCTTGAGCTTCTCTCTCTTGAAGAAAATTACTCTGTTATGCCGAAGAAACCCTCAATGGCGGAAGAAAATAAAGATGACAGAGAAGAGGATTCTATTAATATGTTGCTTGAGAAATCTCTCACGCGACAGAGGGACGAAATGATGGAGAATTTTTCCCACATCCTTCAATGTTTGCCGATAACAGAAGGTGTATCTTCATCAAGAGACCACTTTTGAGGCACCTCTCCTTTCAAGGTACAATTTGATTTTTATATTCTCTTATTTGAAGGTTATATAGATGCGAATTCCCTAGAAAAATGGTTAAATTTGCTAGAAGGTTATTTCTCTGTTCACAATTTTTATGAAAGGGAAAATATCACTTTCACACTTCTTAAGGCTCTCCCACATGTTAAACATTGGTGGGAAACTTACTGGGAGTAAGTTTCCACAGAGGGTTCTGGAATATACGGGACCGAGCCCACTTGGGATTGTTTTTTGGATGTGGTCAAGGAACAATTTTACCCTATTGGTAACTATGAAAACCGGTACATGAGATGGACCACATTGCGGAAAGAGAGGGGAAAAACACTGCTAGAGTTAACAAATAATTTCCATACCTTGCACACCAAGTTGGGTATCAAATACACCAAGTGGCATCTAGTTCTGAAATACCACAGGGCTCTACATAGGTACATCTAAACCGAAATGGATTCCTGGACACCTTATCACTGAGAGTTGACTATAGATATGCTGTCAAAATCGAGTAGGAATTTAGGCACCATAACAAACGAGAGTTCGGGTATGCAAATCCACAACAACCAAAGTATGGTAAATATGATGCTAACAATCAGACTCTAGAAAACCAGTTCAAGTTAAGGAAAAGAAGGGTAATAGAAAGACGAAGAAGGACACTGGAAAGTGGTGTGATTTCCAAAAAATACCTTTGAACAAGACTGATGAATGTCACTGGAAATTTTTTTGGTGGTCGAGATCAAAGAAAACGAGTTGAACCCTGATTCAAAATCTGATTCAAAAAATAATGGGAGAAGACAGATCATCGACGTAGACCCCACTGCTATTGTCACGACTACAACAATTCAACCAGAAGAACCAACGGATCTTGAAGAGGGGGAACACCTTTTTCATTCACAGATGTAAGTGAAGGTGACCCCACTGCATTTTATTGTTGATAACGAAAGCCAAAAGAACCTCATATTAGTAGAGGTAATCAAACAATTGGGATTGTTGACAACACCACACCTACAACCATAGAACATCAGATGGATTTGACAGGGACAATATCTCCATGTCAACCAACAATGTCGATTGTCATATGACATCTATCCCTTCAAGGGTGAGGTATTATGTGATATTGCCCTGCTGGATGTCTATGATGTTCTTTTGGGCCAACCATATATGTGGAAGCGCCCTTATATTTATGAGTCTCAAACCCATAGTGTCATTTTTACTCTTGAGGGTCATCTCTACATGATACCAGAGGTAGTTCTGACTACTGTCCCACCAAAACAGTTCCGCAAGGTAATCTCTCATACTGCAAAATTAATCCTCTTCACAATTTATTCAAAAGGTGAACATACGGACACTGTAACCACTGCAGCCTTGGCCCAAGACCTTTCTTTCCAATAGAAGGAGATTACAGAAGAGAAATAAGATATTGTTTCTTCATATACAATGGTACATACACGCTTTCCATTCAAGACAAGATACAACAAGTTGGTTGAACAGATTCAACCCTGCGAGCAACAAGTTCATGACAACTGTCAACGAGCTAAGTAGCACAACGTTTCCATCAAGGCAAGAAACTCACCAAGATTCAGATTCACCAAACTCTTTCCTCTCTCCCTCAGAAAATCAATGCAATGGATACCATTGATTCCAAAGGAAGGAGGATAGGTCAAGGTGTATATCGATGGCCACCCACCTATTCCAACTGGCTCAAAACAATTTGTTGGGAATTTATTATTTTTAGCAGTTTTTCAAGTCCCAAACTTTCGGGGCAATTTTGAGGGCCTAAACGATGTTTTTTCATGATAGGGAACATATTAATTAACAAAGGCTCCAATTGAGCCTCCAAAATGAAGCTCCTCGTCAATATATTTACATCGAGCTATCTTGCACCCCAAATGGAGATCGTATGCCAAAGTTACGGCCCTGGAAATTTGATACACCAAACTACCCAAAACGAGGTCCACACAACTACTGGCTTTTCATCTTTCAGGGTTAGGTTTTTGGATTTTAGTTATGTTAGCCTCATTGTAATGACCATCTTCTTTCAAATGAGAATAGCTGTCACATATCTTATTAGAGATAAGATGCCACCATTCTAGCAAGTCTTTCACTCTGTGATTCTACAGCTTTGTACATTTCTCTCATTAATAGAAATTGTGTATTATTGTATCTCTATGTTTATGGTTATATCTATGTTATATTATTCTATATCTGATACATCCTTGTACATTTCTTTATTATATCTCTTCTTTCATTTTGTGCCGAAAATAATATGGATCAATGGTATCAGAGCATGATGCTCTTAATCATTTTTCAGTGCATGTCCTCAACGATGTTCGAGTATAGCAAGTTGGGTATCGAGCTTGTATCTCTTGAGTACAATTTCTCTCGCACACCCAAGAAACCCTCCATGACGGAAGAAAAGAAAGATGACAGAGTATAATATTCTATTAATTTGTTGCTTGAGCAAGCTCTCATGTCACAAAGGGATGAAATGATGGATAATTTTTCCCACATCCTTCAACGATTGCCGATAACAATAGGCACATCTTCATTAAGCGACCACTTTGGAAGAACCTCTCATTTCAAGGTATAAGTTAATTTTGATATTCCTGTATTTGAAGGTCAGATAGATGTGGGTGCTCTAGAAAAATGGTTAAATATTCTAGAAAGTTATTTTTCTATTCATAATTTTTCCAACAGGGAAAATATCACCTTCACACTTCTTAAGCCTCTCCCCCATGTCAAACATAGGTGGGAAATTACTGGGAGAAAACTTCCATAGAGGATTTTGGAATATATGGGGTCGAGCCCACTTGGGATTTTTGTGTGGATGTGATCAAAGAACAATATTACCTTATTGGTAACTATGACGACTAGTACATGAGATGGACCACATTGTGAAAAGAAGGGCCAAACAGTGTCAGAGTTCACAAAAACTTTCCATACCTTGTGCACCAAGATGGGTATCAAAGAATCCAAGCTGCATCTGGTTTTGAAATACCACAGGTCTCTGCATAGGTACATCCAAAATGAAATGGATTTCCTAGTCATCTCATCACTGGGAGTTTCCTATCAATATGCTGTCAAAATCGAGCAGAAATTTAGGAACCCGAAAAAATGGGAGTTCGGGTATGAAAATACACAACAACCAAAGTACGTTAAAGACGAACCTAACAAACAACCTCTAGAAAATGAGTCCAAGCCACAATAGAATAAGGGTAACATAAATATGAAGAAGGACATTGGAAAGTGGTGCAATTTCCACAAAATCCCCTAGCACAACATTGATGAATGTCACTCAAAAAAATCATTGGTGTCCAAGATCAAATAAAAGGAGTTGAACCCTAATTCAAAATATGATTAAGAAAATAATGGGAGAAGATAGATCATTGACATAGACCCCACTGTTATTTTCACAACCACAACAATTCAACCAGAAGAACTAGCAGATCCTAAAGAGGGGGAGTGCCTCTTTCATTCACAGATGTGGGTGAAGGGGACCCCGTTGCATTTTATTGTTTATAGCAGAAATGAAAAAAACCTCATATCAACAGAGGTTGTCAAACAACAGGGATTGCCGAAAACAACACACCCTCAACCATACAACATTGGGTGGATTCTCCAAGGACGAGATGTACGTGTCAACCAACAACATCGATTGTCATACGATATGCACCCCTTCAAGGATGAGGTATTATGTGATATTTTCTTGTTGGATGTCTATTATTTTTTTTTGGGCCAACCATATATGTGGAAGCTCCATGCTATTTATGAGTCTTGACCTCGCAGTGTCATTGTTACTCTGGGGGGTCATATTTACAAGATACAAGAGGTAGTTTCGACTACTTTCCCACCAAAACAGTTTCGTAATGTAATCTCTCATACTGCATCAGCCTCTTCACAATCTGTTCAAAAGGTGAACAGATAGACACTACAACCACTGCAGCCTTGGCCCAAGACCTTTCTTCCCAACAAAAGTAGATTGTAGAAGAGAAAGAATATATCTTTTTTTCACCTACAATGGTACCTACACACTGCCCATTCAAGACAAGATGCAGGTCGGTTGAAAATATTCAACCCCGCCAACAATAGGTTCGTGATAGCCTTCAACGAGCTAAACAATGCAACTTCTCCAACAAGGAAAACAACTCACCAAGATTCAGATTTAGAAAATGATTTCCCATATCCCCCGGGAACTCAACGAAATGGAGACCATTTCTTCCTAAGGAGGGAGGATTGATCCAGGTGGATATCAATGGCCACTCACCTATTCCAACTGTCTCAAAAAAATTTGTTGGCAATTTACTATTTTTAGCATTTTTTCGAGTCCCAAACTTCTGGGGCCATTTTGAGGGCCTAAATGATGTTTTTTCACGATCGGGCACCTCAAAGAAAAATAATGGCTTTGACTGAGCCCCCAAAATGAATCTCCCATTCGATACCTTTCCAACGAGCTATCTTGCACCCCAAACGAAGATTGTATGCTAAAATTATGCCCCTGGAAAATTGATACACCAAACTACCCAAAACGGGGTTCACAAAATTGTTGTATTTTCATCTTCTAGGGTTAGGGTTTTGGATTTTATTTATGTTAAAAAGGACTTTGGAGGTCATTGTAATGATCATATTCTTGCGAATGAGCGTAGTAATCACATATCTTCTCAGAGATAATCTACCACCATTCTAGTGAGTCTTTCACTCTGTATTTCTACAGTTTTGTACATTTCGCTCATTAATAGAAATTGTGCATTATCGTATCTCAATATTTATGGTTATATCTTTGATACGTCTCTGTTATATTATTGAATATCTGATATATCTCTGTACATTTCTTTATTATATCTCCGCTCTCATTTCATGCCGAAAATAATCCAGATCAGTGGTATTAGAGCATGATTCTCTTGATCATTTTTTAGTGCATGTCCCCGACGAGGTTCGAGTATAGAAAGTTGGGTATTGAGCTTGTCTCTCTTGAGGACAATTTCTCTCACACACCCAACAAACCCTCCATAGCGAAAGAAAACAAAGACGACAGAGACAAGTATTCTATTAATCTATTTCTTGAGAAAGCTCTCACGCGACCGAGGGACGAAATGATGGATAATGTTTCTCATATCCTTCAATGCCTATCGATAAAAGTAGGTGCTTATTAATCAAGCGACCACTTTGGAAGCACCTCTCCTTTCAAGGTACAAGTTAATTTTGATATTCCCATATTTGAAGTTCAGATTGATGTAGATACCCTAGAAAAATGGTTAAATCTGCTAGAATGTTATTTCTTTGTTCACAATTTTTCCGACAAATAAAAGATCACCTTCGCACTCCTTAAGGCTCTCCCCCATATCAAACATTGGTGGGAAAATTACTGGGAGCAAAGTTCCATATAGGAGTCTGGAATATATGGGGCTGAGCCCACTTGGGATTTTTTTGTGGATGGAATCAAGGAACAATATTACCCTATTGGTAACTATGACGACCAATACATGATATGGAACACACTGCGGTAAGAGAGGGGTAAAATAGTGTTGGAGTTCACAAATACTTTACATACCTTGCATGTGACACCCCTATTTCCCCAGCTTGTAATTAATCATTAATTATGATCACGATGCTATGACATGTGAACAATGTAAATGTATTGTTGCTTGGATTACCAATAACTATCTGTGGGGGTGAAGCCTTGAAGTATTGACCATGATATCACTAGAGGAAAGATTGAGAAAACTGTGGAGAGGGTTCATTATGTCAAAATGACCCCAAATTATCCTTGTTGAAAATAATAAGCCTCATTCGGATTCCAAGGAAAAATCAATTAATAAGAAAATGATTGGTGGTTGAACCATCAACCACCCCAATGAATGGAAGCATGGAGGGTCTGACTAGGGAGACATAATATAGTCAAACCGAAGTACCACATGGTGTAGTTTTCTTGTAATCCCAGACTAACTTGAGTTTCCTTTTGATAGAAGGAATGATATAGGTCGATAACCTTCCCGAGGAAGAGGCATGACCCCGGGGGGGGGTATGCAAAAGAAAAATAAGAAGATTGTGTGAGGCTCTCTAGCTGAGAAGAAGAGAGGAAAGCTTGTTAAGATTTTATGGTTACAGGAGAACATGAACCGAACAAGACACTGTGAGCTTGATGTTGAGGAGGCATATCATAAACCTTGCAAAGGCCGTGACAGAGAAAGAACCTCTGAGGAAATCACAAAAGTTCCCTAGTGATATCATGACTTGGCACGAGGGTGGAAAGAGTGCTAAGAATGAATGCCTCTGAGCCTATGGTTGGGTGGAAAGGTGGACACCCACAGTCGGTTGGTTGGTTGCATCTTGTAATAGATAAGTATTCTCATACCCTGCAAAACTAAACTGTGATAATAAAATAAGGTTGAATATCCCATGAATGTTTCAAGGATGTGAATGTTTGTTTGATGACTTGACTGTGTTTCTCTTCATTTCGTCTGGTCATATATTTTAGAAATTAAGGACCTGTATGGTAGAATATGATTTGTACACGTAAGTACTAGAGCCTCTTGTAGTGGCTCTAATTAAATGAAAATAACTATGATTTTTCTAACCATAGGCCCAATTTTCATATGTGCATATTTACACTTCTAGTCATTTGGATCTCCTGAGAAAGGGATTTGTTAAGCTCAGGAGAGGTAGTGTGAAGGTGTGCAAAAACTTAGAAATATGTGAAGGGATTAAGAACTCTTTAAGTTATAAAAATTTGGGAGAAGCGCGAGGGGTATTCCCACACCTCATTTGAAGTATTTGCAAACTTAGGAGGTATAACACTTGTAGAATGCAACTGAGGGCCATACCCTTCAGACCTTTCACCTGTGTGACCAAGGGATTGTTCCCGCGACCTTAACAAATTCCCAGCCAAGAGTTAAACATGTAGCCATGAGGATTTTCAGAGGACCCATATGACTAAGGTCTAGGAACCTTGCACTAGTCAGAATGGTTCTAAGTTCGTATTAGCTTTGGGGCTTTGAGAGTTTAGAACTTTGGGAAGCCACAACTTCACAACTGCCAAAACTTCCAGGATGCCCAAGAACTCTCCCAACCATTAGATCTACGTTGTAGTCAATCTGGAGTTGACCGCTTCGGGAGAAAAAAGGTGTTGCAACCCCAAAACCTATGAATGACGGAGTTACGAAATGTTGTAAGTCGTTGATATAGGGAGTCCGTTGAGGACCCTTCTTGACCATCCAATCAACCAATGGAGGGTTTCGCGTATGGTACTTCGTCGAAGTCCCACTTTGGGATAATGGAGTTTTTGTAGCTTAAGAAAACCCAAATGCCAAGCCCATGATGTAATGAGAGCCATCAATATGAAGGGACATTCGAGACCACTCATGACCATTCGATCTAGATGGTGGTCAGTTCGATGCTGACCTACTCTAGGAGAAAACTAGAGACTACACAACCAAACCTATGAATGTCGAATTCATGGAGTGACGTGGATCTTCGATCCTCTGATCCCTTGGGATCCTTCTCAACTGTCGATCTAAGGACTTCATTGAGAAACCCTCTTAACTACCCAACCAACCATGACACGTCGTGGGAGAGACACGTGGCCCCCTTGTCCCTCGTCAAATGTCGTTCGTTGGACCTGAGTCGTTGGATGAGAGGCTACGTGGTAGGATATCCTATAGTCCATAGACTTGGAACTCCGAAGGAAATTGGCTGAGAGTCCTCAATGTGTGAAGAATATCGAAGTCGCAAATGGCAGAGTAAATCTTAGTCATTGATAGGTAGGGGATGTGTGGTGCCAAATCCTATAGTCCAGAGACTTGACACTTCCGGGGATTTGAGATGTGGTGTGTTGATAATATCTGAATCCCAGAGTTGCGAAGCAATGAGAGCTATGGATATATGGATCTACATGGACAAATATTGACCGTGAAATATAAAGGACGTTAGAAGGTTGTTTGTCTGGGGTTGATGTGGCTCACTGACATCATCCAGGGTGACGTGTGTTATCACTCCAAGAAACTCTTTGGGGTTGTAGGCCAAAGATGCTTGGTAACTCAAGAATATGGTAAATTTGGTATGCTTGGAACAATGGGATAACTCAATAGCTAATGAGAAGAACAACTTATCATGCATTCGAATAAGACAATGCTTTTAGAAATCAATGATCAGACAGAGTAATTGAAATAGGGTATGAAGAACACTAGTCTAGATAACCAAGTACAACAGTGTGTAGGGTCATACAAGATAGTAAGACTTCCTTTAATTCAAGTTCATGAGATTAATAAGAATATAACAGTTCTTAGAAGCTGAGCTAAACTGAAATAAAGTACAGAATAATGAAGTACATGAATAAATCTGACATTGACAGCAAAAGAAGACTGTGATTCTATTATCAAGATAAGAGTCTTAGTACAAGAGCAAAATGTATCTAGAATTGAACCCTTAGTTCAACTTATGTCTTCAGCTTTATACCTTTTACAATACAGTATCTAGATGGTGAAAGAATGAATTATATACTAAATATAGAAAGTCAAAACTAGATTTACAAAAGATAAGGAATGATCCTCAAGATGAGGTCAATTCCACATTTGATGGTATTCAGATGATGTAGAATCCTTATGCAGTGCAGATTAGCCTTCCAAGGCTGTTTAATGACTCTTGAAAGAGATAAGATTCGAATTTGCTGAGTTTGGAAAAAACCCTAATTCGTTGCCACCAGAATAGGTACCAAAACCAACTTGAATACCTCTTGTACTCTTTTACACCAAAAGTGGATCTTAGATCTGACTTTATAATTCAATATCTATCCTCTAAAAGAGTTTTCAAGCGATTTGGATTAATAAAACTTCGATCTGGGAAAAATTTCACCTTTTCTGTGTAATGACAGGTTTCGGTGGTTAACATAGAGGAATTCTGGGTGTATTAACCACCGAAAAGATCTGCTTTCGATGGTTAATGAATAGTCGTCCTGTTCGCCTAAACCACCGAAAGATTAGCTTTCACCAAAATTTCAAAATTGCAAAATTGAAATACCTTGCTGCTTTAGTGAGTGTTCAAGGTCTCTTTGGTGATGTTGCTCCTCCTTGCCTATAACAACTGTCCTCCCATCCTATGATAGTGAAAATGCTTCTGAGAGATGTTGGTGAAAGTCTTCAAGCTTCTCACAATATGAGAACACACCAAATAGTCTGAAAAAGTCGGCCACCTCTGGGTGTGCCTCTAGATCCCACGTTCCATCTAACTCAGACCTGAGAGTAGGCCCAACTTTCGGCATTTGATTGATTTAGTTGACCTGTCCTTGCAATTTAGCAAAAAATCTGCGAGCTAGGGAGACAAACACCTAAAGTTTAGGAGGAATAGAGAGTGTATGTCGAGATATAAGGCATAGAGCAGGGTGACTCAGAGTTTGATTCACATAAACCAAATCTTCAACAGATTCTAATTAACAATCGAGGCTGGATTATAGATGAGACTTCAACTTCATGTAACATATATAATTGAACTGAAACTTGAGAGAATCTAAACTACCCGATGAATCGGGCCTTCTTCGAATTGAATGATAGATGGAGTAGTGACCAGCAAAATAACTCAACCTTCATATGGCAATAACGACAATTGCCTGCAAATTTTGGGTTTGTTAATGAAATCACGGAATCACAGGATTCCATATAATGCACACAACCTCGGACTTGATTTCTAAATCAATGGATTTCAAATCATAATTAAATGTGAATCATCATGAATATATCTCTCAGGACTTGAAATTATGAAGGTCATGCGAATCATCAAGCATTTAGACGAAAATCAACTCATAAAATTCTGTGTTATGCTGAGCCTTCATGTGAAATGACAAGTGGTGGTTCGAAAGAACTACAGAGCATCAAAACCCTGATCAGGTGTAATGATAGCATCTTACCTCACCAATTCCATCAATTTTCGGTGGTTACCATTTGATGATTGCGCCAACTGATAGCCGAAACGTGCGAAAGCACGAACTTTTCTTTTTCCACGTAGAAACCTTTTCGGTGGTTAAATGGGCTTTTGTTTTTCCCTTTTAACTACTGAAAGCGAAGGCTTTCGATGGTTAATGAGCACTTTTTAGGCCCGACTAAACCACTGAAACCTGAGATTCTCTCTTTTTCTTGACAAAACCAAATCCGATGTTTGTTCCAAGTTTATTTATAAAAAATAGACTGTCTAACAAGCTTGAAAAAATTTAGAAATAAATTTTTGGGCTTCTCCCTATCACCTAAAAATGACAATTTTGACTGTGCTAGTTTAGGAGATAAGAACTGGCTCCTACTCGAGGATGGAATCCTCCCAGTGAGGTTTCAAGAACAAGCAGACTTGTGCCTGTCCATTAACTTAAAAATTCTGCTACCAATCATTTACAATTTGTATTGTGTCAGTCCATTGGGCTATGGAGTCATCTGGCCTGAGCAACTTATCTTCAGACAACCTGTAGCCTGCTGTGCTTATTCAACCAATAACTAAAAACAATCTAGTGCTCATATGAAGAGATTTATTCTTCTGCCTATCCCTACTGCTAACCAAATCTAAAATTTGGTCAGGTAAACGCAGATTTCCATAACAACCATTTGAGCAACTTCAAAATTGTAATGACTTTGTCTCTATCGCTGCTTAATATAAAATAACTAAAACGTATCAGCAGTAATAAATAAGCTTTCAAAAATTCATACTCACCCGTGGAAATTGATGAATGAATGAAATCTAGAACTTCCATAGGGTCTGAAATAAGTAATTCTATCAAATCGGCCACCGGGTTTCTAAAATCAAGATCAAAAGCATTCTGATTCATGAAAAACAACTGCCCTTCCATGACTGGCTCTCTGTTTGTAGATAGATGTCTTCCTTGGAAGTCTTCTTGTTGTCCCAACTGCGAATTGAAATCCTGCTGCTTGCTGTCTTCACTGATATCAATACTGAATGTGGACTATTCTTCCTCTGTCAAATGAAAATACAAACTCAATTGCTGATCAGAAAATTTCTGTTCTTCACCTTCCTCCTCATATCTGCTAAAAACTGCCTTGGTCTGCAAATCAGAAAGCTGATGGATGCCTTTAGAATCTGCTGCAAGTGTGAGATCATCACCTGCTAATGTGTCAATCTGATAATCATCTTTGGAGTTTTCAAAGGGGAGAATATCATCTTCATGACAACCTAAATTAGTAGATGCATTTGATACAATGTCAAAGGCATCAATGCTATGGTTATCCACCTAAATATCACCAATATCTTGGTTACAATGATAGATGTCCCCTGTTGCAACATACTCTTCGAAGCTATCACTAAGCACATCATGTATACATTCATGATCATCTCTCTGTGTAGCTAAAGGAACCAGCTCTTCGAATTCATAACAATCAGACTTAAGGATGGTAAGAGAGCGTTCAGTTTCTTTATTATCCATTTGTAGTTCATGTTGATGGGAAAACACAACATCTTGAAGATCATTAATGGGCTGTGACATATTATGAGGGGGAGCTCTTTCTATATTTACATATTCAAGCTTACAATGTAATTCATATTCATCACAACAATTATCAAATGCAAACTCATCTGAAAAATACCTTTTGCAATGCTCGATGAATGCTCTGTGAAAATTCTTCAATGATGAAATATTGGAAGGAGGTAAATAAAAATGCCACTGACATGCATCACCATATAATGAAAACATGAACATCTTCATGCTCAAAATCTGAGCCATACTGCCATTCTGTTGGCTCAGGTAGATGCATATTTTCAAAGTCATCCTGCTCTTGGGTCCTCCTGGAAGCACAAATGTTCTCCTCCACCTCTTGAGCATCTTCAAACAAACTCATTAACGATGAAGATTTCCTTTTCAGCAGTAAAAGCACAAGCTATGAATACTGAGCCATAACATAGTATACCATGGAAGCAATCTCCGTGGGCCGTATCTCCAAAGGTATGTCATAATATATCTTGTAGAACCTTCTGTTGAAGATAGGCAAAACTTCATCCTGCTCTCTCTTCAAAGCATAAAAGTCAGCAAGGTATGAATCCAATGATTTGTTCTTACCCCAATGCTTGGAAAAAGCATTAGAGAATTCGATCCAAGAGCCAATGGAGTCAACTCTTAGACCCTTAAACCATATTGCAACATCTTTGATCAACAAATTAGAAAAAAATCTCATGATCACTTATTCATGAATAATCTCGAATCGATCAATAAAATCCTCAAAGGATTCCAAGTGCCTCTTAGCTGAAACTGGGTTCTCTCCAGAAAACCGGGGAAGATATTCAAAACAATCAAGGGGGTAAGGATGAAGGGAATAGGGCAGCCTCAAAGGCCTGAACATCTTCATCTTGATTTTAATTTGAAAGGCAGTGGGATAATAATGAAACTTAATAGGTTGATGAGAAAGTTTATCAGTAATGTGAAAAGGTGATAAAATCTGAGAGGGTTTGGAATCAATTTCAATGTCCACAAAGTCAGAAGGGTTATTGGATTCAAGAGGGAATGGAATGCAAAACTCATCTTTATGAACATGGTGAGGTAAAGCTATTGAATCTACTTCTGTAGTACAAGCACACTGCAAGTTTTCTTTTTTTAAGGTTGGGTATATACAGGAAGAATGATGATTTTCTGAATATACAAAACAAAAAATGATTCTCTTTACATGGGAAGGTAAAAGCATGAAAGAGGTGATAAAGAAATACAACAGTTCATGAAGCAAACTAATTAACTGATACCTAGAATTGAAATTTAACCTCTTCATCTTCTGTCAATCGGATCCTCCTCAGTGGAGTCTTTAATCATGGAGTCGCCAACAATTTTTTGATTAACGGAGTTGCCACTGAATCCGTCCTTCATGGAGTTGCCAGATAGATGATTACAACCAATATAATGTCCAGGCTTTTTCTATCACCAAAGCTAGATCTATGTCGTCTCCCAAGGAAGCTGATCTTCAATCTCCTCTCCCCAGCAACGACACCAAATTGTTATCACTCCAAGAAAATCTTGGGGTTGTAGGCCAAAGATGCTTGGTAACTCAAGAATATGGTAAATTTGGTATGCTTGGAACAATGGGATAACTCAATAGCTAATGCGAAGAACAACTTATCATGCATTCGAATAAAACAGTTCTTTTAGAAATCAATGATCAGACATAGTATTTGAAATAGGGTATGAAGAACACTAGTCTAGATAACCAAGTACAACAGTGTGTAGGGTCATACAAGATAGTAAGAATTCCTTTAATTCAAGTTCATGAGCTTAATAAGATGATAACCGTTCTTAGAAGCTGAGCTAAATTGAAATAAAGTACAGAATAATGAAGTACATGAATAAATCTGACATTGACAACAAAAGAAGACTGTGATTCTATTATCAAGATAAGAGTATTAGTACAAGAGCAAAATGTATCCAGAATTGAACCCTTAGTTCAACTTATGTCTTCAGCTTTATACCTTTTACAATACAGTATCTAGATCCTGAAAGAATGGATCAGATATACTGAATATAGAAAGTCAAAACTAGATTTACAAAAGATAAGGAATGATCCTCAAGATGAGGTCAATTCCACATTTGATGGTATTTAGATGATGTAGAATCCTTGTGCAGTGCAGATTAACCTTCCAAGGCTGTTTAATGACTCTTGAAAGAGATAAGATTCGAATTTGCTGAGTTTGGAAAAAACCCTAATTCGTTGCCACCAGAATAGGTACCAAAACCAACTTGAATACCTCTTATAATCTTTTACACCAAAAGTGGATCTTAGATTTGACTTTATAATTCAATATCTATCCTTTAAAAGAGTTTTCAAGGGATTTGGATTAATAAAACTTCGATCTGGGAAAAATTTCACCTTTTCTATGTAATGACAGGTTTCAGTGGTTAACACAGAGGAATTCTGGGTGTATTAACCACCGAAAAGCTCTACTTTCGGTGGTTAATGAACAGTCGTCCTGTTCGCCTAAACCACCGAAAGCTTAGCTTTCACCAAAATTTCAAATTTGCAAAATTGAAATACCTTGCTGCTTCGATGAGTGTTCAAGGTCTCTTTGGTGATGTTGGTCCTCCTTGCCTATAGCAGCTGTCCTCCCATCATATGATCGTGCAAATGCTTATGAGAGCTGTTGGTAAAAGTCTCAAGCTTCTCACAGTATGAGAACACACCAACCAGTCTGAAAAAGTCGACCACCTTTGGGTGTGCCTCTAGATACCACGTTCCATCTAACTCAGACCTGAGAGTAGGCCCAACTTTCGGCATTTGATTGATTTAGTTGACCTGTCCCTGCAATTTAGCAAAAAATCTATGAGCTAGGGAGACAAACACCTAAAGTTTAGGAGGAACAGAGTGTGTATGTCGATATATAAGGCACAGAGCAGGGTGACTCAGAGTTTGATTCACATAAACCAAATCTTCAACAGATTCTAATTAACAATTGAGGCTGGATTATAGCTGAGACTTCAACTTCATGTAACAGATATAATTGAATTGAAACTTGAGAGAATATAAACTACCTGATGACTCAGTCTTTCTTCGAATTGAATGACAGATGGAGTAGTGACCAACAAAAGAACTTGACCTTCATATGGCAATAACGACAATTGATTGGAGATTTTGGGTTTGTTAATGAAATCACAGTATTCCATATAATGCACACAACTTCGGACTTGATTTCTAAATCAATGGATTTCAAATCATAATTAAATGGGAATCATCATGAATATATCTCTAGAGACTTGAAATTATGAAGGTCATGCAAATCATCAAGCATTTAGACGAAAATCAACTCATAAAATTCTATGTTATGCCGAGCCTTCATGTGAAATGACAAGTGGTGGTTCGAAAGGACTACAAAGCATCAAAACCCCGATAAGGTGTAATGATAGCATCTTACCTCACCAATTCCATCAATTTTCGATGGTTACCATTTGATGATTGCACCAAATGATAGCCGAAATGTGCGAAATCACGGGATTTTCTTTTTCCACGTAGAAACTTTTTCGGTGGTTAACTGGGCTTTTGTTTTTCCATTTTAACTACTGAAAGCGAAGGCTTTCGGTGGTTAATGAGCGCTTTTCAGGCCTGCCTAAACCACCGAAACTTGAGATTATCTCTTTTCTTGACAAAACCAAATCCGATGTTTGTTCCAAGTTTATTTACAGAAAATAGACTGTCTAACAAGCTTGCAAAAATTTAGAAATAAATTTTTTGACTTCTCCCTATCACCTAAAAATGACAATTTTGACTGTGCTAGTTTAGGAGATAACAATGTGGACCCACAACTAAGGTGCCATGTGTCACTGGAATATGAAAATTTTTCATATCCCTTATGCCTATTAGAGCTTGAAACGTGTCACCCCCCTGATGAGGGCACATGTCACCCCTGGCCCTTGTTGCGTGTCAGCCCCTAGTACGTGCCTGCTTAGCCAAAGTGGTTGGTGAAGTGACTAGGACTCTAGGAGTCCAGAACTTCAAGACTCTGAAGGATTTGAGGTGTATTATTGTAGAGAGACCAAAGTCCCAAAGGACAGAGCCACGTGGAAAGATTATGAGGCTTCAGAATTAGGGGACTCTGGGATATTTTGTGCATAGATGAAAAAAGGGGTGCTTAGTGTTGAAGCAATGAACGCTGAATTATCCTTAGGTGTATGCCTTAACGAGGGGGAATATCCATCATTGAATTTAATGATGGATGGATCTCCACCATATATCCACGAGTGCTAAGAGTTTCGGGATTTCGGGGAATTCTAGATGATATGTATGATATGGACCCACATGGATTCCACGTGGCCCTTGACTAATAACAACAAAAGAGCTTCAGGAGGCAATGACTTGCAAACCAAAACTCAGATTTCAACATTATGGCGACCATTATAAAGCTCATGGTGAACATAAGCTGATGGAGATCCTAGAATTAGGATTCGAGACGATGTAGTAAAAGGAAATTATGATGCACCGCCCTTTAAAAGAATATTTAGGGGTTGGGTGTGTTACAAATTTGTATCAGAGCATGGAAACAACACTTGGACTATTTGGGCTCATGCACGAGTCATATAAAAATATTATTAGAGAACTTTAAGGGGTAACACCCTATTTTACCCTTTCCTAAGAGGCTTTGTAAACCTCTATTGAAGAGAGGAATGAAACCATCTACTCTTGGTAGATGTTTTGGAAATCTGCACTGTATGTTGCTAATGTTTCCAAACAAAGAAGTTGAATTCACTTTGCAATTGTACGTGTTGTTGTATAGTCGATTGGGTTACCAAGGCTAAGATGAGCCTGTTAATAATATTAATGCTGAATGGAAACCATCTGCATAAGTTACTTGAGTAGAAGGATGCAGATTTAAAATTTAGCTGAGATTGTTGACACAGGGGCAGACCCAAGGTTTAGTTCAAACAACGCACCAACAATCCCTAATTACTGGCCCTTTTGGAAACACCTACAAAGCAGATGCAGTCTCACCCGAAGTAACTATAGGGGGTTGCAGGACACATGTGTCTACAACCAAAGGAAATGCAAAGAGGTTCGAGGGCAACACCCTCACACAGATCTAGTTATTCTTTATCTTTCTTAAGCCTACTGTGTGAACTATATCTCAGATCTAACACAATATTGCATTAGCAATATATCAGAGATCAAAAGAACACAACATCAATCACACCCAACAACAATATATACGTGGCTCACCCTCTCCCTAGGGATACATCCACAGAACTGTGATTTATAATATATTAGATGAAAGAATACAGTTCTATTTGCAATCTTAGCTTGCAGATCTTTCTTTCTTTATCTTCCTCCCTGCGCACCCAGCTGCAGGGTTGATCTTCAAACCCAGTTGAAGATCTTACAACACAGACTTTTCTCACCTCACAATACTTCTCTTAGCACTAACAACAATCACACATCATACACTCATCGAACCCATCCCAGGTCCTCTTGATCTTTATTTATACATTACAATGATTCTCGGAAATCCTTAGGTAGAAAACTAAGTGTCAAAACCCTAAATACCGAAACCCTATGTTCCTAAAACCCCAGGTCAACTTGACCCACGTTTTCAGGGCTTCGCTAGCCTGCCTTTCCTTCTTTCTTGTGAGGTGCTCCAAAGAATCCATTGGTGGTTTTTTCCACTTGCTGAGTCGTCCACGATCCATATTCCTTGATGATCTGTCTTCCTCAATCTCCCCGTCCAACGACTTGTTTTCTCTTACTTCACTCTGTCTTTTCTATTATTTTGGTCACTTTGACCCTATCTCAGTCAACTTTTCTTTCGCGCAGTTTGCACTTCACGCTTCTTTCCTTAATATTCACAACCTTCCATAACCAAGGGCCAATAGGCCCCCAACACTCACATATGACTCATCTCGAGGCACTTCAGGTCTGAACCTTCTGTTTTTCTTCGTCTTCAGATTGCGCGGGGCATCCTGTGCTTTCGACTCTGTCCCACCCTTATTTTCTTGTGAAGACTGTCTTTTCTATGTCTGGTACCCAATTTCAACTTCCCCTGGTACCTAAACCCTTTTCCTCATGTTTCTACTGGGAGCTGTGAGGCAACTGGTTGTCATAGTACAATTTCAACTGGCTCCCATTCACCAAACCTTCCTTCCATTCTCCCTTCAAAATCTTCAACTGCGCAGCTCCTCCTTTTGTAACATAAGAAACCTCATATGGCCCAAGCCAATGTGTCATAAACTTCTCTAGATGCTTCATGAACTTTCTTTCGTATACCAATACCATATCTCCTTGATTGAAGGCTTTCTTCTTGATGCGCCTATCATGATAGCCCTTTTCTTGTTCCTTCTGTACCTACTGATGGAATCCTGCAATAAATTGATCTTCTTCTAGTTCTACCAACTGCACAAGACTCTCTTGAACAACGCCAGTGTCATCCATATCTGTGAATGCTGCAATTCTGAGACTAGGAACCAAATATTATATAGGGACAAGTACTTCTAGACCATACACCAACATGAAGGGATTCTGCATTGTTAGATTCTTGCAAGTAGTTCTATAGACCCATAACACTGTTGGTGCTCTCAAATCCTAGTCATCCCTGTTCACACTGCAAATCTTCGTTAGCACTGTCTCCAAGATCTTGTTGAAAGCTTTGACCGTCCCGTTCACTTGTGGATGGTAAGGAGCACTCTTCTGATGGTGGACTTCAAATTCCCGAGACAAAGCTTCAATAGTCTTATCAATAAAGTGTGTGCCTTTATCGCTCATCAGGGTCTTTGGGCATCCAAACCTGGTTATAATATCCTCAAATATAAATCACGCAGTTGTAGTTGCACTACAGTTCTTAACTGCTCTTGCTTATGCCCATCTTGTCAAATACTATGTCGCAGTGCTGATGTATCTAGCTCCTGTGCACTTCCCTGGTGGCTTTATAGGTCCCACAAAATCAATTGCCCATTTCTCAAATTCTTGCAAAGTCAGCTGTGGTGCTAAAGGAATCTCATCTCTTCTAGAAGGCTTCCCAACTCTTTGACATACATCACAGGCTTTATAGTATTCCTTAGCATCTCTATGTAAAGTAGGCCACTAGAGCCTAACTCTAATAACCTTCTGCTCTGTTGCTTTCCTTGCATAGTGTCCTCCTGTGATGTCTTCATGTGCTTCTACTAAAATCAGTGGTCTTTCTGCCTCCATAACGCATCTCCTCAGGATCTCATCAGGTCCCATATTATATAGCTGTCCGGCTATAAGTGAAAAATCTGCAGCGCGCACTACCAGTTGTTTCTTCTGGATGACTGTATATTCACTAGGTGCCATTCCTGTTGACAGGAACTGGACTATCTCGGCGAAGTGGTCATCAAACCTTCTAATGGCCAACAACTGTGCATCTAGTAGTGTGTCCTCCAAACTAGTAGGTTCCTCTCCATGCTCTAACCTAGACAAATGATCAGGTCCCTTGTTCATTCTCCCTGGCTTGACCACAATCTCAAAATCATATTCTTGGAATAACAGTAGCCATTTGCATATTATTCCCCCCAACACTGGCTTGTTGACTAGGTATTTCAATGCAAAGTGATCAGTGAACATCTTAAAATTCCCTCCCAACAAGTAGTGTTGAAACTTTTGCAGTGCATACACCATAGCTAAACCTTCTTTCTCAGAGGTAGTGTAGTTTATCTTAGTTGTAGATAGCTTCTTGATAGCAAAGGCTAGAAAATGGTCAATATCTCCTGCTCCTAGTTGGGATAACACTGCTCCTAGTGCAATAGAAGATGCATCGACATGCACATGAAATTCCTTGCTCCAATATGGGAAAACCAGAATAGGTGCAACAACCATTTTTTGTTTCAGTGTGTCGAAGCTCTGTTGACATTCTTCTGTCCATTGAAACTGACAATATTTTTTCAAAAGATTCTCCATGGGTGTTGTAATCTGTGCATAGCCCTTAATGAACTTCCTGTGGTATCCATTATGTCCCAGCATAGTGCACAACTGTCTGACTGAAGTAGGAGGGGGTAGATCAACAATAATGTCAATCTTGGATAGATTTACCAACAACCCTTGCTTACACAAAATATGGCCCAAAAACACTCCAAAGGGTGAAAAGAAGATGAACTTCTTCAGATTCAAGGAAATTTGACATTGCCTGCACTTATCCAGCATTAGTATTAAACATTCAATATGATTTTCTAATAAGCTAAAGACAGTACAATCATCAAAATATGCTTCCAAAAATTTGTGTAAAAATTCCTTGAATGCTTCGACCACTACCCTGGAAAAGATGGCTGGTGCATTATTCAATCCAAAAGGCATCACTGTGTACTGGTAGGAACCCCATTCAATTGCAAATGTGGTCTTTTCGTGATCTTCCTTGGCAATCTTGATTTGGTGATATCCTGAAAATCCATCTGTAAAGGAATATACCTCTTGTCCTCCTACATTATCTAACACTTCGTCTGTAAATGGTGTAGGGAATGGGTCATGCAAACATGCATCATTCAAATTCTCGAGATTTACACAGATCCTGATCTCTCCTGTCTTCTTATCTTGTACCACCATAGGACTAATCCATTTTGACTCTTCCATAGGTTCTATGATTCCTTCTTCCATCATTCGGTCTAGTTCAATCTTAACTTTTTCCTTATATTTGGGATTCAATCTGTAGGGTCTCTGCTTAACTATCTTTACATCTGGTTTCAAGGGGATATTCATCTCTCCCATGGGCCCTTTTATGCCCTTCATATCAGTGAACTTGGTTGGGAACAAGTCCTGATATTTGTGTATTAATTCTGTGATCTTATCAATGATGGCATCATCCCAGTAATATCCAACATTAGGAAGATTAGGTGCTTGCTCTGTTCCAATATTAACTTTCTTGATTTTGATTGGCTGTCCAATGAAAGGTAGTTAAACTCATGGTCCTTATACGTTTCTTTGTCCTTCCTTTTCTGCGTTGTTCACATTCCTAGGATCATCGTCTTCATCGACATTGATATTGTAACATATTGCAGTTTTTGAAGAGGTGCAGTCCATTCATCCTATTCTTGCTCCACAGGGAGGCTAGGTGCCTCCTCAAAGACTTTCTGTTTGAAAACCTATAAAGCTTGATCCACCGTGGGATGCTAACATTCAAATAAAAATGTAGCTACAAAGTTCTGAGTCATACCGTACCAATCTGAAGTGCTGAGGCACAGTTCTGCTTGAAGATACCAATTGATAGGCGTTGTGTCTAGAGTATTGATGAACTTATGCACCCATTGTTCTTGAGGAATGCTGCTCCAGGCCTCCTCACAACTTCGCACATGGTCCTTCAAACAACCTTGATTTGTGTATTGAACTTCACATCCTTCAATGGTGTCTGAAAATCACGCTGTCATCAAAGTGCGACATAACATCCAATCTGCGATGTTCCTTTTATATGTCCCCTACCATCTTGCTGGAGTAGCTTTCAAAGCCTCATCCAGTGCCAAGAATATCTCTTGTACTGGTCAAACTTCTTCAAATTCCAGTAAGAATGTTTCTAAGTGATTTAAACCATCAAATGTGGGCAAGTTTCTTCTGTGCCAATCCAACGAACTTCCTTGGTCAATCTGGCACATCTCCGCGCAAAAAATTAATACATTTTGTTCTGCCAGTTCTCCAGTTCTTCTTCCGAGTCTGATGAGCATGCACTATCACTTCGCCAGCTTAAATTCCCATCTGCTGTAGGGTTAATGTAATCCCACTATCTTGCTTTCAATTTATATATATTCTCTAGATCATATGCGTGGTCTTCCTCTCTGATGGGTTCTGTGTATCTTCGACCTTCATCAAGATCTAGAGGTGTGATGACCCTAAGGCCATCACCTTCAAATGTCATTCTTCTTTTCCTTAAGTCAACCACAATGGAGTTGTTGAAATCCCAATCAATTCCTAACAGTGCAGGATAAGGACAACTATCATCAACTATTTCAATCACCTTGAAGTCCACAAATGTTCTTACCCCGTTGATGTCCACAGGGACATGCTCCATCCTACCACATGGGCTTACTTCCTACTGATTATCCATCCTAAGCTTGATGGGGGAATATATAACTTAGGTTTTCCCATCAATGCCTAGGTCTGCTTCGTCATAACATTGAACTCCGACCCTAAGTCGAGGACCACATAATCTATATCATAATCTCCAATTTGGGCATTAAGGTGTAGTTCCTTATTTTTTCTTCTCTTTTTGGATTGTTGATGTACTTCTTTATTCAGTAGAGGATATACCCTTCCTATCTGTTAGCAATAGAAGTCACCTTTTAGATTGCAGGAAAGACAAGCCTGATACCCATCAAAGTTTATGTCATAGATTGGTTATGAAAGGGTCAAATGGGCGCAGTCTCAAGAAAATATCGTCTTAACTCGGGAAACTGGATTGATATGCATGAGCATGTGAGGTCTTAGCTTAAATTCAGACAATAAGTTGCAATAAGGGTGAGTAGGAGAAACACTTCGATGAGAAAATGTAGAGATCTGCGAAGGACATCAAGTCTTTCAACAACCCAATGAGGAACAATTCAAACACAAGAACTTCTCTAATTTAGATCTCAAAGAAACTGAAAGGAACTATAACAACACTATAATCACACTTTCATCATAATGCAGTCACAATAATTCAAGTGAATCATTCAATCATGAACTCTTTTAGCCTCAGAGGAAAACAAGGGGAAGTAAGAAAGATGGCTGTCATTAAACAAGAGGTCTCAAATGCATGTACATAACCAGATAACCAGAGAGTCCATTAAAACTTTACAATTCGGGAGATTTGATCTACCATCGACCCTAACAAAATATCAAAACTAAGTATATATACTCATAACTGCTAATGAAACCCAGGGACATGAACGAACCGTTGCATTCAAAGCTTTGCATCTCCTCCTTTTGTTGTCAGATCACACTTGTCTTCCTCTGTCAGAGGTGAAATTAAAACAGTATGGGCTTTGTAGGAAAACCCATTTACATAGGAGTTCTAGGCTGTCAGCTAGCCTCCATGACCATCCTTTCATGCTTTCCATTTATGTGATGAAATGAGGTTTCAACCACCATCCCCCACTTTCATTAACTGTCTTCATTAGGATTGGGATGAGCCCTAACATCCATGAATGCTCTAGGCATTGCCCATGACTTTGGTGAATTAATCTCGACGCCTTGAGCCCTGCTGCTCTCCTTCTGCAATCAATACAGGAACTTTCGACCCTTTAGCGCAACTCCATTCCTCGAAATCATGAAATGCTTAATCGTGTGCCACACATCCTGCCGAGAAGGACGACTTAGATCATTTTGCGATTTCGCATTTCGTGAGTTTTAAAACTCTGTTCCTTGATCACTCCACCTCACGAAATCATGAAATGATAATCATGTGTCATGTGTCCCCTTGATTGAATGACCTAGATCACATCAATATTTCAGGTCTCGGGACTTTGGACTATGAATGCACCTTTATGACAAGAACCCCGAACTCTTGATTCCTGATCCTCTAAAATTCGACGATGTTGGATCAATGACCCTCGACTCTCCATGATTGAACGACCCATATATTACTTTTTTGCGAATCGGGACTTCACGATTCCTACTGAACAGTTTTACAACATTTTGAACTCCTAATTCCCGCGATTGCTTGCCTTCGTTGAAGACTGAACTTGCTCGCTCACCTGATTTGCGTTTACATAAAACCACTTCAAGTGTTGCGCTCGATGGTCATGATTGCGGCTTGTGAATGATTACTTGGGTGACTGGCTGGAGGCTCGGGGAGAATAAGAGGATCAATGACAGAGGTAAAGGGAGAAATGCATCAACCCTAGGGAAAACAAAAAGGCTTATGGCTGATGGACTTCAGGCAGTATGACAAGAAAAATAGGTCAATCAACTAGATGAAGACAAACGAAAGGAAAACCATAAGCCGAGAGGAAAATATTACAATCAGGTTTGCACAGGGAAGAAAGACAGACAAAATTACATACCTAGGCAAGAAATATGCCTCTAAATACCTTGACAAGTTTATGTGCTAACATTAGGCTCCATGGGGGATAGACTCTTCCTCGCGAGGCTCTAAGAACTCCTTTCACGACTTTAGTGCCTTAGTATTGGGTTGTGGAATATTCTACTAGAAACAAAACAAAATAAACATGAAACATGAACGATATTTACAATGGCAGGACACTGACTGCGACTTTAAACAAGAAACATTTTCAAGAAGTGCCCATTTACAGGGCCACCAAAGACTTTGTCTCCCTCCAAATCTTGCAAGTTGTAAGTGTTATTTGGGAACTTCTCAGAGATTTGGAAGGGGCCAATCCAAAGGGCTTCAATTTTTCCATGCTTTCCCTTGTCCTGCTTGGGCACATCCCATTTGAGTACCAGATCTCCCAGTTGGAAATCCTCCTTATTTCTTTTCTTGTAAAAGGTTTGCTTGATTTTTTGTTGTCGGTGATGCGCTTTGTCCAGAATATGCTCTCTTTCCTGCTACATTTTTACCATTTGATGAATTCTTCTGATCATGTCATCAGTATCATCCTGGTGGTCTTGGAAGAACTTCGCTACAGGCAAGGTGAGTTGTGAAGGTAAAACTGCTTCAATCCCATATACACACTGGAAGGGAGAGATGCCCAGGGACTGCTTTGTTGTCACTCTATCAACCCACAGAGAAAATTTGAGCTTTGAATCCCATGCTATCTTGTTATCCTCTAGTAATATTTTGAGAATCGACCATGAATCGACCAAGTTGTTGGTTGAATCTAATTGTAAAGCTTTACAATTAGATTCAACCAACAATTAGAGACAACTAGATAATCGACCATGAAATTTTCTTCTCTGGGAACAAATGAAATGTTGAAGGCCAAGAAAAAGCTATCAATCAGGTCCCACACTTCATTTTTGTAACTTCTAAGCTGATGGTGTTTGGATTGATAAGCATTTCTGATCTGCTGGACAATCAACTCAACATCCCCGAACACTGCTATCTCCTCAATTCCCATGTCCTTTGCAACCCTCAGACCTAGAACAAGAGATTCATATTCCACCACATTATTGGTAGTTTCAAATTCTAATTTCTATGACAGAGATATGGTTTCTTGGAAAGGTGACACAAAAACCACTCCAACACCAACACCTTCCCTAGAAGAGGCTCCATCGAAAAACATTTTCCACATAGAGGTAATTGGAGGATAATATTCACTAAGAGTACTGGACTTTCTAATCTCAAGAGGGGGTTCAGGGGAATCGGTGAGCTGCAATAAGCTGGATCCTAAATCAATATCTAGGGCAAGGATAGGATGATTGGTAGAATAGGCTTCATCACTGACAATGTAGGCCAATTGAGCTTCTCTGTACAGTCTCCTATTATCCCCTCCAAACACTGGAATGGTAGCATACGTGAGGTACATCTACAAGGTTCCCCCAAGTCTTTTTATCCAAGATATTGACAACAACATGCTGAACTTGGGAGGAATGTTAGCCACCACAATATCCATGATCACACTTTTCATGGGTAGATGAAACAAGGTCACCACCAGGTATTTGATGACCCCAAGACATTGTACCCTCCTCGAATCAAAAGAATACAAATCATGATAGGATTTTGTGATTTCCAATCCGATTTCTTCCATGACAATTTTGGGAATGATATTATGAGATGCCCCTGAGTCCATCAGACAATTGTGAAACACCTTGTCATGTATGTTCAGTGATATGTAGAAGGGAGGGGATGAATCATCTCTATATTCTACCATAGGACCTAGGATGACTGCTGGCTTTTCATCTTGGAGATTCACTGAGCCCGTGGAATGGTAGGATGGCTCAGACTGCAGCAGTTTAGAGAGGGACCTTTTGAAGTCTTCGTGCTTGAATAGCTCTGAAAGGGGGACAAGGATTCTGATCTTCTAAATTTCAAGATCAAAGCTAAAGGAGGAAGGGGGCTTCAAAATTTATCTCACCTCTAGGACATGGTCTTTGGCTATGGGTGGGGGATTCTAAGCTTTCTTTTCTTTGATGTTTTTCATTGCGTCTCTAACATGCTTCTCTGCTCTGGGATCTGGATCAAGGATGTCAGCCTTCCCTTCTCTCTTCTTAGACCGGAGGTTGTATTTGTTGGGGCCATTAATTTCCTTCTCCTCCTTACTTAGCTCATTTATTTGGCTATCTATAAGGAACTCCTCGTATGCAGATTGAGTTAAATGGGAAAATGGGGAGGTGTCTCTAATACAATGAATTTCAGGGTCAATCTCCTCTTCTTCCTCCCTTTCCTCATCAGTAACAAGGTTGTTTTGAAGAGGGGTCTGTATTTTCTGATCATTTCTATCTCTGTCCCTTGGCATAATCTGAGGAGCATTGTTATTCGACCTCCTGAAGTTGCCTCTGTTATCAATATTTTGAGGATTTTTGTATGTCTGCTTCCCTTCTAATTCCAACCTTTCCATTCTATCCGAAAATGATTTTAGTAACTTGGTTACTTCATCCATTTGAGGGGGAGGGGCAGAGGAACTGGAGGTTGAGACTTCAGATCTTCCCCTTCCTCTGTCTCTATCAATCTTATTTCTGAGTCTGTCAACTGCCAATACGTTAGAATCTACTTCCAGGGCTACATATTGCATGTGAGCCAAGGGAGTAGCTCTTCTCTCTCTTAACAAGAGGCAGAAGTCAAGGTCAAAATAACTGGCATAGGTAATTTTGGCAGAGGCCTCTGTAGGCTTTATCTCAGCAGGGATTTTATTGTACATCTTGTTGAACCTTTTAGAGAAGTCAGAGATAGACTCTCCCTCTTTTCTCTTTAGGGACCCAAACTCTGTAATATAATACATGAAGTCCTTTTTATCCCCCCATTGTCTCAAGAAAACATCATCAATATCCTCAATCCCAATGATGGATCCAGGAGCCAGAGCTTTGAACCACTTTTTGCTTCTCCATCTAGACTGTGAACAAAAATCCTCATCCACACATCTTCGTCTACTATGACATAGTTATCAACATAACTATAGAAAGATGCAAGGTGCTCCTCTGTGGTTATATCTTCCTCACCTGTAAACTTAGTATCCATCAGCTGGGAGGGCGTTAAGAGGCCGAGGTAAGACCAGGGGGGCATATCTAGCAACCACTATGGCATCCATTCTGTTTCTAGAAGGATTAGCACCTGCCATAGGGATGATAGGTGGAGGAGAATAAGGAGGAGATGGGGTTCAAATAGGGGATATTGGAACTGAGCTTCTGGGAGGAAAGGGAAACAACAGAGGATTTGAAGAAAAGATTACAAGGCTTGAGGGAGTAGGGGGTTCTGTTGGCGCAACCAAAACCGTAATAGGAGGAGGGGTGGTAAAGCCCAGGGTAGGAAAATATTCTGAGGCGCTGCGTCTAAACCACGGTACAAATTCAGGAGAAATAGGAGTGACAAAGCTCTCCCCCTCCAAACCAAGACCAGGTGGGGAAAACTCAATAGGAACACTCCCAAAATTTAAAATTCGGGAAACTCCAGCATAAGGTATAACAGAAGAATGAGAAGTAGAAATTGTAGTTTCTATATGAGGACCAGGAAAATCATCAGAAATACCTGGTTTAGCAGTAGAAGTACCTTATCAGAGGGCCTTTCCCTTTCTGACAATTTTCTCTGGATCCGTTTCAGGTGTTGCTAAAGGCATCTGTGGAGTATACCTTGTGTGTCTACCTCTGGAAGCCACAATGAAAATAGTGGAGTCGCCAGTGGATTTTTATTAATGGAGTCACCAGGTGCACAGTTGAAATCTTTGATGTACTAAGTCCTGATGCACCTTCAGAACCAGTAATCTTTGTTGTTCAATCCCAGGGAAAATCTTCAATTTCTTCCCCGACAACGGTGCCAGAAATGTTAGCACCAGAAGTCGCCTTTTAGATTGTGGGAAAGGCAAGCCTGATACCCATCAGATTTTATGTCACAGATTGGTTATGAAAGGGTCAAATGGGTGCAGTCTCAAGAAAATATCGTCTTAACTCAGGAAACTGGACTGATATGCATGAGCCTATGAGGCCTTAGCTTAACTTTAGACAATAAGTTGCAGTAAGGGTGAGTAGAAGAAAAAATTCGGTGAGAAAATGTAGAGATCTGCCAAGGACATCAAGTCTTTCAACAACCCAATGAGGAACAATTTAAACACATTGAGAACTTATCAAATTTAAATCTCAAATAAACTGAAAGGAACTATAACAACACTATAATCAAACTTTCATCATAACACAGTCACAATAATTCAAGTGAATCATTCAATCATGAACTCTTTCAGCCTCAAAGGAAAACGAGGGGAAGTAAGAAAGCTGGTTGTCATTAAACAAGAGGTCTCAAATGCATATACATAACCAGATAGCTAGAGAGTCCATTAAAAATTTACAATCCGAAAGCTTTTCTCTACCATCGACCCTAACAAAAATCAAAACTAAGTATATATACTCGGAACTGCTAATGAACCCCAGGGACACGAACGGACCACTACATTCAAAGATTTGCGTCTCCTCCTTCTGTTGTCATATTACACTTGTCTTCCTCTGTCAGATGCAAAATTAAATCAGTATGGGCTTTGCAGGAAAACCCATTTACAGAGGAGTTTTGGGTTGTCATCTAGCTTCCATGACCGTCCTTTCATGCTTTCCATTTATGTGATGAAACAAGGTTTCAACCACCATCGCCCACTTTCATTAGCTGTCTTCATTGGGATCGGGATGAGCCCCAACATCCATGAATTCTCTAGGAGGTGCCCATGACTTTGCCAAATTAATCTCGATGCCTCGAGCCCTGTTGCTCTCCTTCTACAATCAATATAGGCACTTTCAGCCCTTTGGCATGGCTTCATTCCTCGAAATCATGAAATGTTTAATCGTGTGCCACACGTCCTGCTAAGAAGGATGAATTAGATCATTTCGCGATTTCGCATTTCGTGAGTTTTAAAATTCTGTTCCTTGATCTCTCCACCTTGCGAAATCACGAAATACCAATCACGTGCCATGTGTCCCCTTGATTGAACGATCCAGATCACATCGACATTTCGGGTCTCGGGACTTTGGGCTATGAATGCACCTTTATGACGAGAACCTCGAACTCCCGATTCCCGATCCTCCAAAATTTGACGATGTTGGATCAATGACCCTCGACTCTCCATGATTGAACGACCTAGATTTACTTTTTCATGAATCAAGACTTCACGATTCTTGCTGTAACACACCCACTACCATAATTTAAAAATTTTGGGGTTAATCTCCCACAAATGAGAAATATCCTCCAGCCCGTATTAGAAAAATACCAATCCCTGACTCTATACCAGGATTCGGGGTTCCTCCTATCGAGGTTTTGACGCCCACAATATCTTGACAACTACAAACACCGATCTCCGATAGTGCTCCTAGCGTACTGGCTTTCCAGGCTAAGTCCTGGTCAATACGACCACAACGTTCACAGGACCACAATCTT
>JASDQU010102930.1:51530-77321 GCA_032191745.1 Picea mariana | reverse complement strand
GAAGTTGAAGGACCTTCATATGATTGGCTTGAAACCCCAAAAGGTCAAAGAAGTCAAAGTGTTTGCACAGAATACATTATTTAATTAATAAAGTGAAGTGACAAAGTAAAAGAGGATTATTTAAATAATAAAGTGAAGTGACAAAGTCAAAGAGGATTATTTAAATAATAAAGTGAAGTGAAAAAATCAAAGAGGATTATTTAAATAATAAAGTGAAGTGACAAAATCAAAGAGGATTATTAAAATAATAAAGTGAAGTGACAAAGTCAAGGAGGATTATTTAAATAATAAAGTAACTGGAGAACTTTCTAATTATGGAAAGTGGTTATAATAAGGTTAAACCTGAAATGAGGAAAATGGGTTAAGTGGTCAAGTGGCTATTGGATACATGGACAAGTGGAAAATTGGGCAAAGTTGGACATAGGTGACTATGTGGACAAAGTGGCCTAGAAGATGCATCTAAGGAAGCTACTTGGAGAGTATACATAAGAGGCAAGGCTCTCTCATTTTGATTAAACTTGAGAATTTTGAATATCTACAGGTGACTGAGGTAACCAAATTATATCTAAGACGAATTTTAGAGGGAAAGTGAAGTAAAGAAGGCCGAAATTCAAGGGAAGATAAATTATTTTGATGATGTTTTCCAAGGTATGTTATTTACAGGTCATCTCACCATTTTCACAATATTTTTTTTTCTAGAATGATTCAGACCGTGAAATTGGGAGGTCATTGAGGAAACATATCCAAGTAGTTTTGGTACGAATTTAATCTTGTGGGTCATTATATTTGTGGAGTTACACTCCGTGGAAAATAGGGTTTATGGGTAGTCCTGAAACTAGTCTAAAACATGTGTTTCTGGTAAAAATGTCATAACTTATTCATAACAGATCCAAATTCAGTAATACAAAATGTGTTGGTTAGACTACAGTCTATTATGTGTAAAATTTTCAGATCCATACAACAAATATTCTCTGTGGGGCATGCTATACAAGTTATCTCTCTAGAATAAGCCATAATTCAACAAGGTATGTCATTTTTTCTATAACTCCTTTTATGAGAGGTTCCAAGTAGTGACACCTGTATAAATTGCATAAAACACACTGAAGAACATTGTATACTATTTTCAGATCTTTATTCATTACAAATACATAGTTATGATTATTTCAAGTTAGGGTTGTTGATTAATCCAAAACTAGTCATGTGAGGCTAAAGTAAAGTTTGATGAAAATGCTAGTCTCTTGTTGCTAAATTTAAGGAAGGCTTGAAGGTATGTTATCATATACACCAAATCTATTACAGAGTTACAAATCAGATTTGGATGATGAAATTGATGAGGGCTTTTGGTTGAGGTACAAATTGGGTACATGGTTGAGACAAGTAGTTGATGAGTTGGCACATAGATGAGGTGTATAGTTGATGATGTTGGTGCAAACTGATGACTCATATTTGATGAGTATTTGATACATGATTGGTACATACTTGGTAAATGGTTGGAGGCAATTGTTAGTAGTATTTGTGACACATGGTTTATGGATGATGTGGCATACTTGTATTGGTATAATGTTATAAGAACATATTGATCTTGGTGATGATTATGAGTTGTTATGTTATTCTTGGTTGATGCACATATTTGAGAGTTTTCTTGGTGATTTTTCTTGGTGAGTAGATGTAATTTGGTTAATAATATTGATGAGACATTTTGTTGTGATAGGTTGTTTGGACAGGTTTTTGTGACATGTTATTTGTACAGGTTTGGTGCATGGTTGATGCACTTGTTCATGGTACAGGTTGAGGTACAGGTTGGTGCATGGTTGATGCACTTGTTTATGGTACAGGTTGATTATAGGTTGAGGTACAGGTTGATGCATGGTTCAAGTTATTGGTATAGGTTGTTTGGTGCAGGTTGATTGGTACAAGTTTACAATAGTATATATTGATAGTGTGAAATTGGTTCCATCATTCTACTTATATGTCAGGTCAGTTGGACAGGGAAAGGAAAGGTGGTTGTATCCACCTTTCGATTGTAGTTGAAGAACACAGGGGTTTGTAGCCTCCTTGTGGTTGTAGCCAGAGAATTGGGGAGTTGGAGATTCCTTCAAGTTGTAGCCTGCGAAACTAAGGGGTTGGAGCCTCCTTCCAATTGCAGCTGGAAAACAAAGGAAGTTGGTACTTCCAATGAATGTAATTCTTCAAGACATATAAGAAAAAACATTCATTGGTTTTCTCCCGCTTTGGGTTTCCACATAAAAACACTGGTGTACTATGTATGTGTATGATTTTTCATTTGTTCATTCTTTATTTACTCTACAATTATTGGATGATAATGCTACATGGATATAACACTTGCATTATATGGTTAAAAAGGATTAAATTTCTCTATAACTGATTCAGCCCCCCTCTCAGTAATCCAACATTAATATATATGTATATATATATTAATAGTTAACACATATATTTAATCAAAAATGAATTCATATACAAGATAATACTGAAACAATGTGTAGGATAAAATTAAATCAATTCAATTTATTAATAGTAATCAATCAAATCAGTTATAATTTCAATAACAAATCACTCAGTTAAGACTTTGATTTAAAAAAATAAACACTCAAATACTAGTAACAGTATTGAACACTGATGTTTGTATTGATATTCAAATCCAAAATGATCCAGTATAAGTTTCGAAAAGGAAACTTATACAATAGTGCACAAGTTTGATTATTTTCCCAAAAATTGAACCCTTTCTATGATTGTTTCTCTCTCTTTTATATGAAAAGAGTCTTATAAAAAATGTAAATACATTCTATAGCTAAAATTAGTTATCCTCTTTTAAAAATTAGGAATGGGAAATTATCAAAATGTTTTAATTCCCCAAAAAAAATACATAAAGAAGCGATAGGTTTTCTTTAAATAACTAACTGTTCTTTTCTTGAAATTATGCCTAGAATTGTGATATTCCATGTTCCAATATTCGTCCATGTCATTTATTTTATACCTATGAAAAAAAAATTATAAAATTATAAAACCAAAATCAGAGTGGCTACAAAATTTTAAATTCTGTAGCTACTCTTTAAAATGAAATAAAAACAAAATGGTAAATTTGTACTGGTAAAATGAAAACTAAATATTAATCATTATGAGGTGGACTTTTAAATTCCGAGTTTACAAAAATATTAACCCTTGGAGAGTTAATTGTAATTGAATCATCTCTCTTTTCCCACTTGGAAACTCAAGATTTCCTCCTTTGATCTTCAGCCACTGATTTATTTATTTTTCTCAGTAGTTGGTTTTCCAACTCCAAGTTGACTATGTTTTCTTGTAAAACATGTTCCATTCCAAAAGGAAGCTTCCACTCCTGGTTCAAATCTGGGTTTTCCTTGTACATGATTTTCAATGACATTTTCTAATGGTTCTTTCACAATATGCGAGGAATCAATCTTATGAGAAGAAAGCTCTTGGGATTTTCCTAAATATTCATCTTCGATCTGAATAGGAGAGATTGCATTAGAAATATTCCTTGTTTTATTTTTGAGATATCTAGAAAACTTTCTTCCTTGTCGTTTGTTTTAAAAGTGAATTGATTCCTTGGAAACATTAATTTTATTAAGAACATGGTTCTTTACTTAATTTTGACATTGATATGTGAGAGAGGAAGCTACAGTATGCTCTGATGATTCAAATGAATCTTGTTCAATTTCATCAAAGGCTATCGATTCTGGCTTAGAATTTTCCCTCACTTCCTAACTGCACGTAACCCTTGTTGTATTCGACTGGGATAATGAAATATGTGGGTGATAAGGATCATAATCATCTACAGGATTCGAAGGCTCAAAACCATATTCATGATCAAGAGTTTGTAAACTCGACTCTAAGTTTTCCAGAAAATGATTTCTTTTAACGAACTCTTCCCAAAGAATCAATATTTTTCTTCAACTGAAGCTCAACTAAAATTTTAATCAAACCATGGTGAAAAATATTTCTTTCAGAATTAATATGATCTCTCTGATAGAAACGATCCATTTTCGAAAGACTTTTGAGTAAGAAGAATCACATATTTAATTCATAGTGCACGAAAACCATCATCAGTCGAAAATTATATATAAATTAAAGATTGTAATGACCTTCATAGGTTATATAACCCATGATAATACCTAATAAAAAACACCATTTTTTCTTGACTAGGGAGAGAGGCATACCTTTATAATCATATTTTCCTTTGGATGAGAGGTTAAGATTTTAGACTAGGGGATATCTTTTACCCTTTTGGTATTGGACCAACCTTCTTCTTTTAATGGAAAATTAGTCTCCTTTGCAATCATCTCCTCATTCAACTTTAATTCAAAATCTCCAATGTTGGCAGATTGACCATCAAAACTCAAAGCAAAGGCTTTGGTAACCTGTAGGTTATATTCATTGAACATTCGTAGGAAATACAACCATCCAAACTTTTGAAAAAGTGGATAAAGTTCCTCATTGACTTGAATTAATTTGTTACCATGCTCAATTCTAGATATCATACCCATGTTAAAAGTTTACTACAACTCGAGAAAACTTCCTAGGAAAACATATCAAACATTCACTCACATGTAAAGAAAAAAAACCCTCAATACGTGGGAAAACATCCAAAATCAAGTAAATACATTATATATAGGCTTTTTCATGACTTTAAGTGAGGCATTAATTCAAAAATAAGATGAGACAGAAGAATAAAATGTGTGGAGGGCAGTGAATATAGCTTGGGAAATGTCACACGTTCGTATGAAGTTAAAAAATACCATGACTTTGATCATCAATTAAGATCATTTGTATTTATGATGACAAGGTTAAGTACGATTAACCACAACATTTTATAAATGTTTTTATTTGGATCATGAGAATTTTAATAACCATAGTTATGATAATAACTTGATTAGAATTTCGAAAAGGTAAGTTAGGATACCATGAACATGATTATAACTCAATAGAAATTTGATATTTCTAATCTCTTATTCAAATAAGTTAATGAGGACTTGGATAAGAAATATAATCATGAATATCTATCTTACCAAATACAATAACGCGAGTAGAAATTTTTTAAAGGTGTGTATATGAGAAAAATAATCAAGGACATTTTGATCAATTAGTAAATATAAATAACATTTAGTGACTTGGCAATCAAAATCCCTGATCAAAACGCTTATAAAATGGAAAAAATCCAGGAGGAATATGTCATATATATCAAAATTATAATCCAGATGAAACTTCAGTGGACCTGGGAGCATGATCAATATAAAAACAAGGACACAAAATTTTCAATAACAGGAAAACTGAAAATAATGCTCAAATGAAATCATGACAACTTTCGAAAAAAAATTAAAAGTTTTTTTTTTTTTAAATGAAAAAAATGAAGGGTCCCAAATTTTATTTATATCACATGCAAAATTTGGGAGGTTATTGTCTGCCACAACACCAGCCTTAGGGGATTCCATGTCACCTCTCCAAAAACTTCCCTACCCCATCACCTTCCATCTCCCTCCTCTCCCTTCCTTTAATTTACCTTTCCTCATCTACCTTACCTTTATGATTTCATATTTAAATATAGTAAAATGTTATTAATATCATGGTCCACTCATATGGATGCCACATGGCACCATCAGAGTGTCCCATGCCACCGACGGTTATCACATTCACTTCTTGACCACCACTTGGTGCACCTTTATTATCCGTGAGGATGGGTGGGTCTCATCCCACACCTTACCTACAACACACAATCCGTCGCCACCCTAGATATAATGGAAAATATCAGGGGACGATTAATGGTTGATATTGATATGGCATCATCAAAGTCTCTAAAGTTAACATCCCTCCATGATGTGATATCAAATACCCCCCATGATACATGGTACATTCCTATAGCTTTAGCATCACCAAAACATACTTCAAAACCGCTCCTTCCATGATGTGATACCACTTATCGATACCACTTGTGGTATCAGGCTGCCTCACCATGGTGGTCTACCACCCTACCATCGGGGCCTTCCACCCTGCCATTGTTCTACCGGTATGCCACTATGGAGGTCCACATCACCGCTACCAGGTCACCTCACATGTGGCCCCCACATCATGTGAAATCATCATATGAATTTTTTTTCAAAATTTTCCAATTTCCCCCAAAATTCATATTTTCAAGAAATGATGTTCAAGTTCCCCAACATTTGTCACTTTAGCCTCTATGAAAATCACAACTTGAAAATCATCCCATACATCCCAAGCAATACAACCACTTCTATGATACCAATATGTGACATACCCATTTATCGACAACCACAAAACTATTGCTCTGATACCAATCTGTGAGGTACCCTATCACCACCAAACCCAAAATGATTTTTTCGAAAACCAAATTGCAATGTATCGATTTCCAATGTACCTCAATAATTCACCTTCTTGATGATTTTTAATTTCTGTTACCAATTAAGTAATAAATAAGCATGAAACCAACACATGCAATAATGAAGAAACATGCTAAAACATAAAATAAATTAATAAGATATCATGCAAAAGATTAATAGAAAGCATGCACATGATAAGCACATATCATAAATAAATAATACATAGTGTAATATAAATTACATATAAAACACAAAGAGCACTTCTTTTGAAATAATCATTCACCAACTAGTTGCAGACATCAAATGTTCCACCCAACCATAGACACTATTATTCTATCTCTCAACATTAGGTCACCCTTGAGCCAGGGCTATGAATCCACAAGGACAAGTCCTAGGCTAACTCTAAGACAAAAAATCAACTATCAAGGTCTCACAATTTTCCCAACCACACAACAATACTATTTTACCAACTCTCTTCCCCTTCAACCTACACAACCCAAATAAATGAACCTCTTTCTCTGTGGTGCACTCCCTCAGGTTGTTCTACATCATTTCCAGGGCTCTAGTGCTATTGGTTAGGAAATTGCAATGTTGGAAACTCCAAGGATTATCAGTTCTAGAAAATTCTTTCACAATTTCCATCAATATCATTGTTGGAGCAAGCCTTTTTGGGAGTTAAGCGCAAAATGGACCAAAGGAAGCAGTGCATGCCAAAAAAGAAGAAATCTAAAGCACAGAAAATGACAAAGTAAGAAGTGCATTGAGAAAGAAGGAAGTCAAAAAAAGGATGAAGACCAACCATGTGGAAGGAAGTTTGAATGTGGGAAAGTGGAGTCCACTCAGGGTTAGGGTTTTTGTCAATGTAAGGGTTTTTACCCAATTTTTGTAGTATAAATATGATGTAAGAGGTGTATAGGAGGTGTGATATCTTTGATCATATATTATCTTTTGGTGTCCATTTTGAGAGAGAGAAATTACTTTTGGAGAGTCCTTTTTGAGTTTGAGGCTTTGTATTGTTGAGAGGTATGGAGCTTAGATGGAGTCAATGTTGAGATGTAACTAATGGCCAGGTCACAAGTTGTTGAGATTGGTGTGATGTTGGTCATCCTCACATGTACTATTCTTAAACCTTATGACGTAATGCATGCAATGTTATTTTTATGGGCAATAATAAATAAACAAAAGATCTTCGTGGACATAGCCCAGGGGGGTGAGCCACGGTAAAATGTTGTCTTTATGTGTGATGTGTTCTTTTATATTCTTTATAATGAATGAATGGTTAGATGAATGCATCTGTTAGGGTTTATTTGTAGTGCGCTCTAGTATAATGAATGTTGGTAAATGGATAAAATGATAGATCTGATGAATGTGATGAGAAGAATGCATGTTAAAGTAGAACAATAGTAAAAATAACATCCCCAATCCCTTCCATGAATTCAGACATATTCATCCTGCAGTCACTCAGAAACCATATTGGGTGAGACTGTGTTGTGCACTGTGTGTGTGGTGTAGCCTTCTAGTTTACTAGAAGGGCCGATGGTGAAAAGGGTTTTGTTGGAGAACTAAGGTAGACCCCGATTCAACCCATACATCCAACAAATGGCTTTGTTGTTGGATGGAATTTAGAAGGACAACCTAGAATGGGTTTGGTGAAGAAGATGCAGTGGTAGAAAGGGATGTTCAGGCCATGGAATCCTACAAAGAAAGATATTAAAATATGGTTAGAGACAAAGCAATTGGATTTCATGCAGAAATATAATAAGGGTTCCCAGGTATAGACCGATGTTGGCAGCCAATTCAATTTTTTCAATTGCCCTAAAAGCTGCCTACACCTATGTCTCTTGAACTTCAAATTTCTGTCGCATCTTGCAAAGAGATGATGTTTTGATTTCAAGCGACATTTGAAAATTGGTTTTAGTTTAGTTTTCACGACTGAAAGCGTGAAAACTCCTCCATTGTTATTTGAATTGTCATGATCTGCTCATTGATATGCTGATTGGCACCTACCTTTGGTTTATTTTTCAAACTATGTCCATTTGCCTATTATCGCTCTGATTGCACAACTTGACTTTGATTTAGTTTTATAAGGCTTTGAGCATGCAAATTTATGATTTATACTTGATTATATAAGGGTCATGGTGGATTAAAGGTTTTTATATAATGTGATCCTTATGATTTTAAAGCTTTTGGATTATCGATTTTTCCTATTGTCACCATGTTTTTAAAAACTTTTGATCAAAACATTGGATTATTTAACAAGCGCATGAGTTTGATTTCATATTGAGTGGCAATGTTTGATTATACACATGGCACATTGGTGAAACATTTGGACTTTACTTTGGTTTGAATTATACTATGGCGCATTGATTTATGGATTTGGTTCTACATTGATTAATGGCACGTTTATATGATTATCCACCGCTCAAATTTTCAGGTTGGCTGATTAGTATGGTTTAAACGATATGATGAGTGATTGAACAACATTGTACTGTGCCATTAATATGCTGCATGGCGGTGAACTAACCCACAACCTTCGCATGCGCATATTTATTTTCTTCCCCTTTGAGCACTTGCAGCTGTTAATCCCAAACGACCTCGCTCCTGTGTGTTGATTGTGTTCAATCCAAACCCTACCATGAGCCCGAAACATGGCTCCAGTCGTAAGGGATGAACCCAATGGTTTCCAGGCGTTGTTGATGTTTGATGGTGCTTACAACAACCTGGAAGAATTCGGATGGCTCTCGTTCATATGAAAGTTTGATGGTTATAACCCTAGCATGGCTCGGCAATTTGCATTAACCTTTGATGGCTGGCGAGCCAAGGTTGGGGATGTGCAGTTGGAAATTGATGAGCAATTTCTCAGTCTAGCTACCGGTCTGCCTACTGTCGGACAGAGATGGTCGAAAAATTGTAAAGTGGAGAATGTCCCGTGGACATTTCTCTTTCAATCACGAAGAGTGAGCTCCTATGACAAAGGTTTGCCCGCAAATTTGCTAAAGCAATGCTGGCATGACTTGCTGATGGTAACCAAGAAGTTCATTACTTGCGAGGGTAGGTATGGTTTCGTTTTCCTGTACCATCTTTGACTACTTATGGTTTTCATGGGCTATGAACTTAATATGCCTTACTACTTGCATAGGAGTCTATTTAAAATGTCCAAAAGGTACAAACGGAACTAGGCCGATAACAACCTATTTCATTTTGGGTTAATTAAAATGCTTGTGGTTTGTAAGTTGGGGTTACGTCGAGACTGCTGGAATGATTTTCTTAAATGCAATAATTTTGATGATTCAAGCCCACCACAGGTTGACAAACCTGTGGTGAGCGAGATTAAGTCAGTACCCCCTATGCCTTACAGTGCTCTGCTACCTACACCCCTACCCGATTCTCCTATTGACCTACCCAGTTCTGTCACCACAGATGTGGAAACTGCTAAACCCATGGCCAAAAGGCCTAAAGCCAAACCCATTTCCAATTCTAAAGGCAAGAAAAATGCCCAGTTAATCTCTCGTATGGAAAGAAACAAACCAAAAGCACCTATCAACCCTGACCCTATCATGGTAAGTGAAGATTCTGACTCAGAGATTGAACGCTACCTAGCAAGTGAGTATCCCTATTCCGAAGGTCTGTGTGATAAACCCACATATGATTTTGTGAAGAACTTACCACCTTGTTTGCTAAATGATCCTAATTATCCTGGAATCAAAATGCCCTGTGAAACCCCTGGTGACTCGTCAAAACCCCCTCCTGTTCTATCTCAACCAGCAGCTCCACCATGTGATCAGTGTGGCGTATGGTTAGAAAGGTATTACCTCGATGTTCCAATGCTGCAGTCCAAAATTCATGCTCTGGAAGATCAAGTTGCAAGGCTCTCTAATCAATAGGATAAGATGCCATCCACTAATAAGAAACAGCGAACAACAGGTTCGATTTTGTTTAAGAACGTGGAGTCGACAGCAACATTTGTCAATTCAAGATTGGCGTAGCTCGAACAACCTCATTGGTATGACTTTCACCCATTTATATGACATAATCATAAACTCTGTTTACACCATGGATTTGCTCTGTCCCAGAAGCATGCACTGTTGTATATAATTTTGTTTTGATAAATCAATTTTCATTGGATTTGGTTTTGATTCGAGTGATCTCGAGATAGATTTGATTTGTTTTAATTTGGCTTCAATCAAATGCTTTGTTGATAATCTCAGTTATTAATATTTTCTAAACACAGGTTGTTTTGGTATTCCAATTTTTAACACAATCGATATCTCATTTCGAATTGGTTATATTCTTTTCGATATGGTTGGCACTTATGGTTAATGGTTGTGATTGTATATCCGGTATTTTCTGACCAATTCGGATACCATTCTGTTATTGCATGACCGAAGTGCGAATAGATATGAATCGTAGCTGTTATACCCAACCAAATCGATTCGAATTGTTTGATCATGTTATCAGATTGCAACAAATATATTGTTTGAATTCGATTTGAGGAATGAAATTAACTGAATCCAGTCTCACGATTTTTTTCTATAATTAAACTCAGCCACATTCGTTTTGATTATTCACCCAGTTTTTATTATGAATTCTGTTGGTTCTATCATGCTCCTGTCTGTTGACTGAGTGATGATCGATAACGATATTCGTTGGGTTTATATTCATTAAGTATGATTTTATTTTACAACTGAAACAGTTACCTATTTTTACACATGATTGAAGGATATCAATCTATTGCTATGACTATAACGAATCAATGACGGTTGTGATTGCTATCTGATCCTATCAGTTAACTGTATGACACTCAGCGACCAAAGACTTTGGAAAAATTTGTGGATACTGTTATGAATGTTTCGTTTTGACCATAGTTGTAACAGTTTGGTATTTGATTAATCCAATGTGAATTTCATGCACAGCCGTAACCAATCGATTGTGATTGTGTTCGATTATAACTATATCAATTTTGAATACTATGCGATTTACTTGTAATTGCATTTGGATATGAAACAGTGTGGTTATTATTTGACCCAATTTAATTGCAATTTAAAAACAGAGCATTCTTATCCTGTTTCGATTGCATCCTTTTCGATTTGGTTTTATTTGAGTGATAAATTGGCTTGAACCATTAGTAATTTGATTTTAATGTTTATTAAAAGCAAATTAAATTGGATTGTTTTAAAAAAAATTCGTTTGATTTCTATCTGATTCTATATGCTATTTTAGACTAGCTATAGAATCAGATGATTCTGTAGCTAAGTCTGTAGAATAAATTTTTTATTGTTTTGTTACTAAAATATCTCTCTAATTTGATATTTGTGTTCTATTGTAGGTAAATTCGAAATTGCTATTGAGTTTATGAGCAGTTAGGGGATGTTTTCAAGATTTCACTTGCATTTCATTTCCTAGTTTAGGTGATTTTGGGGATATTTCCCAGATTATGTAAAACCTTTTGATATTATCCATAGGGATGTTTTACCCTGTGGAGAAACTTATATATACTTATGATTTTTGTAATAAGGTATATCCTCATTTTGTGGGAGAACAAGGATATGAAGTTCTAATACAAACTGAAGCAGAATTTGGTGTTTTGTCACAGCTTTAGCTTCTCAATATATCAATGTTTCTATTTCATGTTGTGTATATCAATTTTTTTATGATTTATGACTACTTTAGCTATCTAGATCATGTGCAAATGATATAATTTTAATCACTGTACTTCATATCTGGTTTCTTTCAATTGTGTAAAAGACATAACAATTGTTAATTCAGTTTGTGAATGACAGGTTTATCTTCTTCATTGATTGAATTATAAAATATAAGTTTCTTGCATAACAGGTTTCCCTTATTGCAGAGATTTATAATCATAATATTGTTATAATATTTTATGTCTTGTTTGTCCTGTAAACCAACTCGAAGAGCAGTGCAACAGATCGTTTACGAGAAGCTTTGGGATCAAACTGTGCGAATTTCTTCCTCCGACCAACTTAAGAGTCATCACACTCAGTACAAATTAGGAGTGCTTCCAGGTCAGTTAATCTTTTCTTTGTTGTTTCCATTAAGTAGTTTAATTTAGATTAAATTTATATTAGGTTGTTTAATTTCAGTAAATATATTAGGTTGTTTAATTTCAGTAGTTTAATTTCTTTTTTCATAAAATATAAAAATCAAAAAACATATCTTGCTGTCTTAGGGAAGAAAACACATGAGTTTTGCAGGTTTTAATTAAATCTGTAGGTTGTTTATAGTGTACATTTGTGAATAAGTAATATTGCAGCTGGTAATTAGATAGTTGATTTGATTTATTATAATAGTAATTAGTAGATTGTATACAATAGTTCGAATAATTGTAATTAGTCTTAGTTTATTTAGTAGTTTGTTTTATTAGTTTTAGTTAATTAGTTTAGTTTCTTTTATTAGTTTTAGTTATTTGTTTTAGTTAGTTTTAGTTAGTTTTATTTGTTTTAGATAGTTTAGTTAGTTTAGCTTAGTGTTCCCTTTGGTTTTCTTAAAAGACCTTAGGGCGGCCAATGGAGACGTTAAACTCGTCAGGGTGGTTCATTCCAAACGGCTTGGGTTATTTAGACAACCCCAGACCGGTTCCACTCTCTCAATTGACGGATGGACTGTTTCKCCTGTCAACAACCGTGCCAGTAACTGTAGAGGTACATGTTTAATGATTTKCATGAAACATATTTCTATTATTTTCTAGAGTTATTATAAGAGTGTATATCGAGGTTGAAATATACCCATCCGACTAATTGAATCAGGCCAGTAGAGTGGAATACTAAAAATATTGTGTGATTGGAAAGGGTTAATAATAAATTCACRCATGCAGTAGATTTGTGGTTTGACAGTATTACTGCCAGTTTTATCACTGAGATTGCAGTAGATACAATGAAGTCATATATTGTTGCAGAGCATGATTTCTTGAGGGGACCCAGAGGGAGGTACATTAGTTCAATCTACACACCGATCAATATCTTATTACATCATAAAGGTGTGATAATGATGGAATTAGATAGCTATATCACTCTGCATCCATGGGGGAGTTGGGGGAAGAATGAAGGAATATATGAGAAATGGAGAAGGATCTAGAGAGTATCCAGAAGAAGGAAACAATGGGCCCCATCATTATGGATGATGAACAAACCAGTGAAATCATAAGAAAAATAGGTGTGACATGCAACAAACGACCCTACTAGTATAGRACGAATAAGAAGAAGAGGGAAGTATCCAAGTGAGAGGGCTTGGACAACTATGAGGAAGAGGTGGAGAATATTTGCGCCAGGGGGGAGATTGAGGATATATTTTTCACCACATATGAGAGGAAAAACAAAGGTCATTGGTTTGATGTAGAAGAAGGATCTCCATTCTAGATCTGAATTAGTGTTGAACCCACAACCCCATGTGCGACTAAGACATATGAAGAAGAAAAATCAGTTAACCAGCAAGTGATGTGCAAGTTCAACAAGTAGTAATCAAGTATCTACACTGTGTGAAGGTGGTAGTTCAACAAATTTCAGAATGGAAAGAAAATATCCAAATATTAGGTTACCATAGTTTAGAGGGGACATGTTAGATGATCCATACAAATAATTTACTTATCTTTGAAAATATATGGGAAAAAAAGAATATTATAGATGAAGATACAAAGGTTGTGTAGTTGGTGATCACATTTAGAGACTGTGCATTAGATTGGTACATGGGTCTCACAACAAATAATCCAACGGGAATGACTACAATTGTAGCAGAGGTGAAGAGCAGTTAATAAATGAATTTCATAAACCAAACTAAGATAACCAATTTATGAATGAAATGATAGAGATTAAGAAGAAACCAGGACAATCAATCTATGAAGTGGACCAAAAGTTCAATAGGATAAAAGTTAAGTTAAAGTAAACTATTACCGATACACAACATAGAAATTTGTTTATTATTTCTTTATTGCCACACTTGACGTATCCTTTGAGACAACATAAATTCCAAAGTCATGGTGAGGCTATGGAGGAGGCCTTAAAGATAGAGGAAAAATAGTACAAGCATACAGATCCAGCTATGGAAGAAATGAAACAATATATGAAGAACTTAACATTCCAGTTGAATCAAAATAAAGGAAAGGATAAAAGAGAATATGTTCGGTGTACAATGTGCAAGACATAAGGTCGTCAAAAGAATGAGTTTCCATTATTTGCGCAGTATATTGGAATAGGTATGTCAAATCCTTTAGCTTCAAGAGGACCATGGTGTGATATTTTCAAAACACATGGGCATGATCACTATCACTTCCCCTTGATGCATAAGTATCAGATAGTATCAAAGAGCACATTTTGTAAGTTTTGAAAGTTAGTTGGACATGAAGACAAGGACTGCAGAACCTTGTAGATGATGAAAGAAAGGATTGTAGATACATATAGGGTGAAGGATGAACATGTAACATGACAGTTTTCACAACATCCATAGTATAACAATGCAAAGTATATACAATATAGAAACACGCAACGGCCGTAGTATAGCAACGTGCAACAACCACAGTATAATATCACACAATAGTTTCAAGAACAACCACAGTATAACAATGCACAACAGTTTGGAGCACCACCGTAGCAGTGCACAACACCACCACAATACAATAATGTGAAACCATAGTATAATCAAGGACCCCAGTATAATACACCACACATAGATAATCAAGGAAATAGAGGAAGCTTTAGAGGAGGAGGTCATGGAGGAAGAGGCTTTGGAGGAGGTCGAGGACCAATATTTTTTCATAACTATTAGAAGCCAGATCAGTATCCAAGAGACTTCTCATATCCTCCTACGACATGTATGTATTTTCATGCAACCAACCATGAAACATAAGACAGTCTGACACTTTTGATAAAGATACATGACAAGAGGAACCAAACCAATCAGAACGTGCAATGGATTGTTGTAGAAAACATAGAAGAGGATGGTAAGAAGATCAACATAGTTACTATAGGTGGAGCCAAGAGAGGAGAATATGTAGCCAATAAGGATTGGGACTAGTACCAGTGGATAAGGAAGAATATTGTGCTTGAACAAAAGTTTCATGTGTGCAAAGAGAAAGAGATATTCAAAGAGGATAAACAAGAGATTCTGAAAGAAAATATTGTTTCTACTTCAAGAACGAAGCCAATAGATGAGATGCCAGTGTATGACATGCCTCCATTATTTGATCAAACCAACAAAGAAAATCCTTCATAGAAATTAATTAACTTAAGAAACTTTTTGGGGTATTTGTAAAATTGTTGAATGATAAAAATTTCTTACAAGTACTCCAGAATCTGTTAGAAAAGTGTAGTTATGGGGAAGAAGGGGAAAAAAGAGTAAATTTGGTTTGTAAGAAGAGAAGAACAAGTAGGGAATTCAGATTGAATGCCAACATAGGAGATTTCAATATGGGGGATATTATACTAGACTTAGGGTCTAAAGTCAATGTTTTTCCAAAGAAGACATGGGAGGCTATGGGAGAACCTCAACTGGGTTATTCACCTATTCAGTTGAAGTTGGAAAATCAGAACTGAGTCATAGAAATTGGTAGGTTAAAAGGGATTCTAGTATATATAGATGGTGTGCACACCATGGCATACTTCGAAGTCATTGACATAATGGAAAACACTTTGCCATATCTAGCATTGTTGGGTCTGGATTTGGATTTTGATAAAAAGACTATTATCAACTTGAAGACAAGAAATATGATCTTTGAATCATGGGAATATAGATTTATTGCACCATTGTATCCCTCATAAGGAGGAAGGTATGTGGAACCTACAAAAAATAATATTCTTATAGAAGATGTATATTCGTTATACAGAACAACCGCGCACGAAGAAGATTATATCAACCCAACTGCAGATGGAATTCTCTATTGGAGGAGTATTAGTTCTTGTGTTTCAGACTTTGACACAGGACTGGAGAACTGGTACCAGTGACTACATGAATTATGTACCAGAAGATGTTCCAGAATGATGTGTGTGCTGAGATGGATTGGTTCAAAGCTAAGAGAGCCTCCTACTTTTTACAGTATGAATGAAATAGAAGAGTTTTTGATGAACTTTGAACTAGAAGTTGTAGAAAGACAGATATTAACAATATTAGATATTGATTTAAAAACTACACCTTCCCATTGGTGGGGTACACACAAGGATAATATCAACAATTGATTTCAGTGAAAAATGTTACTGGGCATTAGATTCAACGCAGAGCAGTAACATAGATATGAGGAGAAATATGAGGGACTTGGACAACCTAAACACCATATAGATAAGTGTATGGTTCAATGGAGATTAGTAGAACCATAAGAATGACCACACCATTTTATTCACACACTAGAAGGTATTCCAAAGAATTGGTACAAAAAACAGGAACAATGTAGAGAAACTACAAAATAGGAAGAGATACAACATAATTTTGTAGTCACATTTTCCTTTGAGAATGACAGTCTAGAGATCGATACAACACTGAAAGTAGTAAGAGACAAAATATTTGAAGAACCAGACTTCACAACAATCACAACATACTAGAAGCAAGCTAGACATATAGTTAAACAAATTCTACATTGTTATCACATCGCAGAAGAAAACTCGCGCAATATCTAGATCCTAGAAGTCAAAGGAAAAAGGGAAGAAGAAGGTCCAAATATAGATTTAGAGGATTATGATGCACCATTAAAGATCAAGAAGGTAAACATTGGAACTGCAGAAAACCCAAAGATGGAAAGTATTGGAGATTATTGGGATAATCGGACAATAGAAAGGATCACAGAATTATTGCGCGAATACAATGACTTGTTCCCAGAAAAATTCTCAGAGATGAAGGGATTAGCGAGAGATATGAAGATCCCTTTGAATTCATAATCCAAACCTATTAGAAAGAGACCTTACAGATTGAATCCAATATACAAAGAGAAGGTGAAGGAAAAAATTGACAAGATGCTAGAAGTTGGTGTCATAGAACCTGTGGAAGAATCAGAATGGATCGGTCCTATGTTTGTGTAGGAAAAGAAGCAAGGAGGGATCAAGATTTGTGTAGATTTGATAAAATTGAATGATTCTTTCCTACATGATCCTTTTCCTACCCCATTTATAGAAAAGGTTTTGGAGAATGCAGGAGGTCAATAATATTATTAATTCACATATGGGTTTTTAGGATATCATCAGATTAGGATATCACCAAAAGATAGAAAAAATAAAATATTTGCGACAGAATGGGGATCATTTCAGTATACAATTATTCCATTTGGGTTGAAGAATGCACCAACAAGTTTTTCAAGGCTAGTAGTAGCATATTTTAAGGAATTCATTCATAATTTTTTAGAATTTTACTTGGATGATTGGACAATGTTTATCTTACTAAAGGACCATGTCACAGTGCTAAGATTAATGTTCAACAAATGCAGACAGTGTCAAATAACATTAATTATTAAGAATTGTATTTTCAACACACCTTTTGGTATTTTGTTAGGGCATGTGGTGTGTAAACAGGGTATGCTGGTTGATCCTGCTAAAATTATTTTCATAGTTAACTTACCACCATCAAAGCCAGTGCACCAATTGAAAAGTACCCTTGGTCATATAGGATATTACAGGAAGTTCATAAGGGGATATGCACAGATTACTGTGCCAATGGAGAACTTGTTGAAGAAGGACACTAAGTATCAGCAAAATGATGAATGTTGTTAGAGTTTGGATATTTTGAAAGAGAAGATGGTTACTGCATCGATTTTAGTGTTTCCATACTGGGAAAAATAATTTCATGTGCATGTGGATGCATCTGCAATAGCATTAGGAGCATTATTAACCCAACCAAGAGAAGGTGATATAGATCACCCTATTGAATTTTCCAACAAAAAGTTATCATATTCAGAATATAATTATAACACTACAGAAAGGGAAGGATTAGCTATGGTGTATGCTTTACAGAAATATAAACATTACCTGTTAGGGAAACATTTCAATATGTTTAGAGATCATTATGCTCTAAGATATTTAGTCAATAAGTAAGTGTTGGTGAGAAGGATATTTAGATGGATACTTTTGTTCCAAGATTTTGACATTGAAGTTATGGTGAAGCCTGGAATATTGAATGTAGGAACATATCACTTATCGAGGATAACTAATGGAGAATAACTGAGTAACTTGGAAGACAACTTTCCAAATGCATAATTGTTTTTAGTATAGATATCTGATTAGTATTTTTTTGACATTATTTATTTTTTGAGTACAAGATTTGCACCAAGAGAATTTACTACTGTGTAGAAGAACAATTTGGTGGTGAAAGCTACAGATTATCAATTGATTGCATGTCCTTTATACAAACTAGATGAAGAAAACATCTTAAGAAGATGTTTGATGGAGCATGAAAGGCCTATCAGTTTAGAAGAGGTGCATGAAGGGATTGCTAGAGGACAATACACAGGAAATGATTCTGTAGAGAAGGTATTGTGCATAGGGTTATGGTGGCTAACAATTCACAAGGATTCAAAGGAATACTTTCAAAAGTGAGATGTTTGTCAAAGAGTTGGGAAACCATCCAAGAGGGATGAAATTCCATTAAGGCCTCAAGTAACTTTACAAGTTTTTCAATATATATTTTAGGTCCAATTAATTCACTATCCAGAAGATAAGGAGCTAGATATATTATTATAACGACAAAACACTTGACCAGATGGGTTGAGGCAGTACCAGTAAAGGACTGCAACATTCTTTTTATTTGAACATGTAGTGACATGATTTGGATGTCCAAGAATATTGATGAGCGATTAGGGGAGTCACTTCATTAACAATACAATTGAGACAATGCTTGGCGATTTTAATATACATCATCATAAGCAAACTCCTTATCACCCTCAAGAAAATGGACCAGTGGAAGCCTTTAACGAGATTTTGGAGAATGCCTTGAAACAATTTTGTAATGTGAAAAGAGATGATTGGGATTTGAAGGTACCAACAATACTTTGGGATTATAGAAATACATGCAAGAAGCTAACAGGGCATACACCCTTTAGATTGGTGTATGGACAGGAAACAATAGTTCCCTTAGATTATTTGATACCAAGTCTAGGCATTGAAGCAATTACATATATTATAGAAAGGGGTGTAGCATAGGAAAGATTGGCTCAACTAATGGAATTAGAAGAGGACGTAATCATAGTAGGTTTCCATCAGGAGGTACGTAAAACAAAGGATAAAACATGGCATGAAAGACATATCTAGAAGAAGAATTTTAAGGAAGGAGATCTAGTTCTCCTCTATGACACTAAGTATTTGCAACACTTAGGGAAGCTTAGAATGCATTGGCTAGGGCCATAACAGATAAAGTTTATCATATATGGAGGTGATGTATAACTGCAGGATTTAGTAGGAAAAKAAATTCAAGGACTCGTAAATGGTATTCGACTAAAAATGTATAGGGACAATCGACCCACTAACCCTCARTAGTTAAAAGAATAAAAAGGAAGAAAAAACTAGGAAAAATGAAGAAAAATCCAAAAAGAGACAGTTAGAGGAATAAGTGGTAGACATATAGTTGATAATGATAGTGTGTAGTAGACATAAATTAAATTCAATGAGAAATGGAGACATTGCATACATGAAAAATAAAATAGAGAGGATAAACACTCCGTTGAAGAAAGGAAAACACAATGTGCAGGAAAAATGGAAAAATACTAGAAAAAGGAAAACAATGACCGAGAATCCGAAAAAGGATGAAAGCATTAATAACCACAACTATAAAAATGGAAGAACTCAAAAAAGTTCAACACTTGGCGATTTTTTAGAAAAAAAATAACTTAAGTTTGCAAACATAGGGTAATTGAGCAATAGAGACAGTAATTCATGTGCACAAGAAGCAATATGGAACCTCCCAAACTTGGCAGTACCAGACAATTCAAAAGGGTGACCTGACAGACAGGGAAGAAAAAGGAAAGAGTAGCAGAACCAAAACATATTGTGGAGGTGGAGGATGTTATAATGTTGGAGACTGAATCCATTAGTCCAAAAAGGGTAGAAAAAGAAAAATCAGTTGTAGAAGAGATGGAAGTGGATAAGAGTGTAAGACAACAAAAATCGGAAAACCCTAGCAGTGGGAAAACCATAATTTAGAAAAATCTACAAGAGCAGGGGAGACAGACAAAAGAGTGAGGTAACCCTAAAACAGGAAGTCGTCACAAAATAATTCATGGTCAAAGACATTATAGGCTAGTAAGAAACAAAGGGCCAAGAAGAAGAAAAAGGTGAGAAATAACTTGCAGAAGAAAACACAGTCGTGGGCCAGAAAAGGAAAACACTAGGAGCTCCAAAAAAACCAAACTCAGTGGAGATCATTCTACTTTATATCCCAGATGGTGTATTTGTAGTTGAAGACATGCTAGGAAAAGTGGAAAAATTGAAGTAGTCAGATCATGATGTAACATGCACGGTAATTTTTCTTGACCTTGTGCAGGAAATGTATTTAGAGAACAAGGAGGAGGTAGGACCCTCAGTAAATCCAATTCCAGAGCTCACACAGTGGATCACAAGATTATATAATTCAGGTATTATGGATTGTTTGGAAATACCGCATTTCAGGCGTGGTAAGGATGTGGGAAAATATGTGAAACAACTACTGGAAAGGGTACATGGAGGTATCCTATAGATGGATAGGTCAGTCCATATAAGTGTAGAACTCATATAAAAAATCACAGGGTTTCCAAACAACAACATAAAACTAGAGAATTACTTGGAGAACAAAGAAAAGGACAAGGAGATTGCAGAAGAGGTTAAAGCACAATTTGGTACAGACAAGGGAAATAGGGGCATTGTGATAAATGAAATAAATGATCCTGCGACAAGGTTTTCCATGAAGCTTGTATCCTGTAAACTCTTCAACAACTGTATAAAGAAAGAGGCCCCTGTAGGATTCATAGAAGCAACTGTGTAGTGCACAAAGGGTATAGTATTAAGTTGGGTTCCCTATTTATTGAACCATTTTTTGATAGACTACAGGGATGCACAAGATAATGGGACATAATTCCATTACTCTTGGTTATTGATATTGGTAGCATTGGTAGGGTGGAAACAACCCAAATTCACATCCTTTCTAGACAAAAGATGGAAATGTTGCGCAACGCGGTATACAACCTTATGGAAGGAAAAAGAGACTAAGAACAAATAGGTGAACAACACAATGTTTGCAATATTCCTTGAAGATATCAAGCAGAAGACAACTAACATGTGGAGAATCCCAATTGAAGTAGTTAAGGAAAAAAAAGGAATTGCTAACTTTAAGGCTTCAAGACACCACATGTGGATTTAGGTCAGAAGAGATCCAAAGAATAAGTGGCTAGAAATGAGGTATTTCACAACGCGGGAGGAAGTAGAATGGATAGTGAAGGACTTGCCTACGCAGTGGAAATTTCCAATAACACATAAGAAAGTGAAAAAACCTAAGGAAAAAGCAGTAGTAGGTCCATAGAGGAAGACAAGCAGTCCAACAGACAATACAAGGAAGGATGTATAGCGCAGTAAAACCTCAGGGAGTACCACAATACTCAAGAAGACAAGAAAGAAAGACACAATTTCAAGGGTAGAAGTGAAAGGAGATGGAGATAAATTAAAGGGAGATATCTCTCATAAAATGGAGGTATAGGATGAAGAAACAGAAAAGAAGAAAATTGAGGCATAGACCTAAACCCCAACCAAGAAGAGGACTAGAACACGAGAGGGAGAAATAAGGAAGAAAATGAAGTACCAAAAGAATCCCCTAGTACTCACTATCATAGAAGACGATGCATAATTCGTCACAGATAAAGTCCAATATAGAGGGGAGAATGAATTACTTACAACAGAAGTACAAAGAGAGGAAATTATGGAGAAGTTAGTAGAAGTGCATGCCATTCTGTAGAGGTTTTAGATAAGTATAGTGCGTCATCTTACAATGCAGTAGAAAGAAAAAGCACAGGAATCACCAATACAAAAAGAACAAGAAGAGATTGTAAAGGCAATAGTAAAGGGTAGTGACATGTTTAAGATCACGTGGGAGATTTTGGATGTAGATGAGAACACAATGCAAAAATAGGTGAAGGACATAGAACATATAGAGTTGGTTCTGGCACACATACCCACAAAGTAATTATATGGGTTACAAGCGAGTGTGATGCAGGAGGTCTAGTCTAAAGCTAGGGAGGATGCCACCAACCTAGAGATTGACAGGGAGGTCAAGGAGATATTGCAGGTAACTTGTGAGAAAATAACACTAGAGAAAGATGAGGAGAAACAACATGTAGACAAACTAGAGAAGAAACACGCAAAAGTATACAGTAGCATACCACACTGCACATAGGAACTGGAGGTCACAACAGAAGAAAAGATACAAAATATTGTGTAGAAAATGGAGAGATATAAGAAGTATATAACATATTTAATAGAAAATATAACTCCAAGCACATCCCCGGAAGTGAGGGAACCGAGAGATAAGGAGGCTACTGCACACATAGATAGCATAGCGCAAGAAGTAAAAGAAGTTGTGGAATTGTATGATAGGACTACACACATTTGGACCATCCTGGAAGAATACGAGAGGATACAAAAAGTGGATCAAAGACAGAAAAATGTGAGAACATAATTATAGTATTTAAAATAGAGGTAGAGATAAATGGGCATCCTTGAAAGGATGAAGAGTGCGTAGGAAATGAAGAACCTACAAGCAGAACTGAAGGAAGTACAAGGAGAAAAACAAGCAAGGAAGGCTCAATTGGAGCCATTGCAGGAAGAGGCCAAAAGAATGATAGAAGAAATGAAAACAAAGAAAGGAAGACTAGCACAGGAACATGCAGAAAGAAGGGAAGTTGAAATAGCAATTGACAGTGTAGGATGTGGAGATACTAGCAGAAACAAGTGTGCAGGAAAAGGAAAAAATGACAGATTTGGAAAATACATTTCATGCACTGGAGGTAGCACTACAACAAGTGAACTATGCCTAAGTGGCTTGTGATGAGCCATATGTTAGTCTTTTGGGCCTATTGGAGAAGAAATTTTTGGGAGTTCAACGCAAAATGGACCAAAGGAAGCAGTGCATGCTAGAAAAGAAGAAAGATAAAGCGCGACAAAGGAAAAAGGAAGCAGTGTGGCAAAAAAGAAGTAAGTCAAATAAAGGATGAATAGCAACCACGTGGAAGGTAGTTGGAATGTGGGAAAGTGGAGTCCACTTAGGTTTAGGGTTTTTATCAATGTAGTGATTTTTACCCACTTTTTGTAGTATAAATATGATGCATGAGGTAGATAGGAGGTGTGATATCTTTGACCATATCTTATATTTTGGTGTCCATTTTGAGAGAGAAATTACTTTTAGATATTCCTTTTTGAGTCTGAGGTTTTGTATTGTTGAGAGTTGTGGATCTCAAATGGATTCAATGTTGAGATGTAACTAAGGGCCAGGTCGCAATTTGTGGAGCTTGGTGTGACGTTGGTCAACCTCACATGTACTATTCTTAAACCTTATGATGTAATGCATGCAATGCTATTTTGATGCTAGGGAGGAAGAAATAAGAAGAAGATATTTGTGGACATATCCCAGGCGGGGTGAACCATGTAAAATGGTGTCTTTATGTGTGATGTGTTCTTTTATATCCTTTATAATGAATGAATGGTTATATGAATGCATATTCTAGGGTTTATTTACAACGCGCACTAGTATAATGAATGTTGGTGAATGGATAAAATGATAGATTTGATGAATGTGATGAGAAGAATGCATGTTAAAGTAGAACAGTAGTAAAAAGAACATCCCCAATCCCTTCCATGAATGCAAACATATTCATCTTCCAGTCACCCATAAACCATCTCGGGTGAGATTGCATTGTGCACTCTGTGTGCGGTGTATCCTTCTGGTTTACCAGAAGGGTCAATGGTGAAAAGGGTTATGTTGGAGAACAAAGTTAGAACTCAGGTCAGCCCATACATCCAACACTCATGAAACCAAGCATCCATTCCTTTATGGAATATTCAATAGTTACTTATAGTCAACAAGCAATGGCTCTTCTCTTCTTATAATTCATTTCTTGTGCCTAGAAAAAGAGAAAGACTGAATGAGGAGCGAGTAATAATGATTGAAGAACAAATGAATGACCAAAAAAATGATTGATTAATACCCAAAAAAACCCAAAAGTGAGGTTTATATAATTACATGAAATTAAGCACCACATGTATTCCCCATGAAGCTCATGTAACCATATTTCCCAACTAAACCCAAGATGGGTGAATAAAATAATAATAAAAAGATGTATCCCCTTTAGAAACCCTCTCTCATGGAATCATATCCCCGTATTTCTATCCTTTCTTTTCTCGTAGCCAATGATTTATTTTATTAATATATTCAAAGTATTACATTTATAGGAACTCCAACCTTTCATATTTATAGGAACTCCAACCTTGCATGAATAAACAAAAATACATTATTAATTTGGGGACTCAAAACTAGGGTATTACCTAGGGCCATGCTTCAACCTGGTGGGAAATTGTAATATACCAGATATAAAATGTATGCAGAATAGAAATAAAATGCTAGTAACGGCAAAATAACAACAATATAACCAGAACATTCACCACAATAACACTGAAATGATATAAGAATAACGACAGAAATAACACTTTGAATCTGGAATCAATGTTCACGGGCCTCTTCGAAGGGGCAACCTCCAATTGAGAAAATCTCTATTACAATAATATCCAAGCTAGGTTTCTCATACCCTCGACTCATATTTATACTAAAAAGAAGCATTTAGAGGAATATCCTTCTAGAAGCATAAGATTCTATTAGGTCTTCTTACATCCGCCTTATTCTATTTTATTGAAAGGCCTTATTAATATTGACCTTTAATACATCTGAATATATTGTTCTACCTATGTGCGGGTTAGGACCCTAACATGTCCGCCCCCCTAAAAACAACCTTGTCCTCAAGGTTTGAGATGAGGAAATTACTGCAGAATAGTAGTTGGTTCCCAAGTGGCATCTGCTGGAGTTGTATCTTTCCACTGGACTATCACTTCCGTGATGGTTCTCTGACATAGGTGACGCTCACGCTAGTCCAAAACTACTTCTGGTTGTAGCCAAATGGATCCTTCTTCAGCTAACTATGGAAGGTTGGTTTGAATTTTCCACTTAGCTCCAATCACCTTCTTTAAGCATAAAACATGAAAAACATGATGTAGCTTCGAATGGCTAGGAAAAGCTAACTGATAGGTGACTTGTCCCACATGCTTGAGCACAGTATAAGGACCATAAAATTTGGGCACTAGCTTCTAACAATGCTCGACCTTGAGGGAAGTTTTCTTGTAAGGTTGCAGTCGAAGAAACACCTGATCCCCTTCTGCAAATTGACATTCAGAGCGACCTTGATTTGCTTGTTGCTTCATGCGATTCTGTG
>JASDQU010102930.1:27150-39042 GCA_032191745.1 Picea mariana | reverse complement strand
TGTACTTGTTCTCACAATTTCTCATCTAAGACCTACAACTTTGTAAGCAATTCAGAGTTCTTAGGGTGGGAAAATTGTTCCTCCTTTTTCCCTTTCTTTTCTTTTGAAATTTACTCCCTGTTGGGATCTTTGGGCTTTATTCCTTGAGCAGCCTTGGTTAGGCCTCACCCTAACCTTTTTGGATACATCAACATGTTTTAATAGAAAAATTTTGTTCATTGTGGATCATGAACCTATGCATCCTACTTAATTCTCAGTAGTCATTAAGGTTGTGACTTTGTCCTCCTAACAGAGTCCTCACACAATTCCTCCATAGGATACCCCTCCAGCATGCAACTTCCTTATTTCATATCCATCATTATCTATGTTGGCCTCAACCTTGAGTTAACTTCAATTGTTTCCCAAGTATTCCATATGGAATATAAACATGCATCTTTGTCATGCATCCAAATTATGTATCCACACATATTTTGGTTTGTTAGTTACATCCATGATGTACTTAACCACATGCATAATCATAAATCATTTAACTTATTATTGTTCACAATTGTTCTCATGCAGTCCTCAAAGGCTTAATTGTGTTTCCTTTTGTCATGACAACAGAGCATCCTTGCTCATTTATTCTTTCATATGTTTATACTATCATTTCCTAAGGGAATGGAACACATTCCCCTCAAGCTATCATTCAAAACCAAACTTTCATGACTCCTCAGAATAGAGTCGGCCATGCATCCATGGTATTCATTCAATCTTGGCAAGTGTAATTATTGCCTTACATTTCACTCATTTAGGCAGTCACATTGTGCCTTTATTATACATATTCTCATACATTATATATGTGCATCACTTGCACATTTAATATAATTCATATCTTCTTGTTCTTAATATTATTTTTCATACCAAGCAACCTCACGATGCATTAAATTCATGCACTCGAGCATACGCCGACATAGCCAAACATTCATCATGTAAGCTCATTGCTTGCAACTTTTCTCATATCATTCATACACATGGACATGTAAGACTTCCATATCCTTCTCTCAAGGGTCTTCCAATCCTTCTTATGATAAGTCTCATAGGGATACTCATCACTAAGCTTATCTCTTAGTTGAGAGCTTAGAGTCATATTATTATTTTAAGCATATATTTGTATATATGTAGGTGCATTGCTTGCACCCTTTTACCTCATCCATTTACGTTGCTATTTTAGTTTAAATATTAGTGTTCTTTAGTGAGATATTATAGTAAAACATATGACTAGTCTCACAATCATAATTCATACTGAGGCTTCCCCTTCTACATGGCAATCACCAAAAATGGTCACCTTTTTCCTTTCTACTTTAAAAACCTTCCATAATTCAGAATTCATATGGGTGGTTATTGTATCACTCAAGGCAGTAAGATAACCATTTCTAGTCTCTTCTTCATGCCTCAATTCACTCTTGGTCAACAGATTTCTAAAAGGGAATCTTTTTTCTAGATCCCTCTTATACCCATATGATTACACCAAGCCATCTCCATATGGATACCATCCACATCTGGATGTCAATATGATTCACTGGTCATCCAAAGGTGTTTTGACACCTCCTTAATCAGACCTTGCATCGGTATCTCATTAATCCTTAGAGTCCTACCGTATTAAGGCATTAGGATGAAACATCATCAAATTTTCATTCTTTCTGTTAAATTATATTGTCATAAGGTCATCCTCATCTAAAATGTCCATTAGTATACCATACCTTACAACCCACCACAGGTTATAACATGCCTAATTTGCATGTTCAATATTTTCCATATGAATTCTTATGCATAGACATGCCCTTGAGTTAACATGGATATACACTTCATTGGCATAACCATGATATTTTGAAATTGCTCTTGCCAATTCACTTCTACCTTGATGAATGTTTCTATTAATCTATAGGGTTCCTCTTTACTTGCTTACTAGATTATTCCAGCAACAATTTTTTATTTTTTTTGTAGGTAAATTGACCTTACCATTTCCATTAATTCTTTGATCGTGAGGGGTCATACACATATAATGGGTTTAATATTTATTAAAACAGTAATTATTACTACTATGGATCCTTTCAATCCATTCATATTTTGAAATTGCTCTTGCCAATTCACTTCTACTTTGATGAAGGTTTCTATCAATCTATAGGGTTCCTCTTTACTTGCTTACTAGATTATTCTAGCAACAATTTTTTATTTTTTTTGTCGGTAAATTGACCTTACCATTTCCATTAATCCTTTGATCGTGAGGGGTCATACACATATAATGGGTTTAATATTTTATTAAAACAATAATTATTACTGCTATGGATCCTTTCAATCCATTCATATTTTGAAATTTCTCTTGCCAATTCACTTCTACCTTGATAAAGGTTTCTATCAATCTATAGGGTTCCTCTTTANTTTGTCGGTAAATTGACCTTACCATTTCCATTAATCCTTTGATCGTGAGGGGTCATACACATATAATGAGTTTAATATTTTATTAAAACAGTAATTATTCTTGCTATTAGTGCTCATCAGCATAATCCCACTCCTGTAGGATTGGTCATCATTTCTAAAAAGAAATGGTAGGATTCATCTGCCACAGATTAGCATGATTCAATGTCGTTGGGTAAAATATGTGTTTTCCCTTAGCTATGGAAGGTTGTAAAGATTAAGGAAAGAAGCGCGAAGTGCAAACTGCATGGAAGACAAGTTGACTAAGATTGGTTTGAAGTGACCAAAAGAGAAGAAAAGAAGGAGGGAAGTAAGATAAAACAAATAGTTGGACGGAAAGATCGAGGAAGTTAGATCAGCAAGGAAGATGGATCGTGGATGACTCAGCAAATGAAAAAATCCACCAATGAATTCTTTAGAGCACCTCGCAAGAAAGAAGGAAAGATAGGTTGGCGAAGACCTGAAAATGCGAGTCAAATTGACCTAAGGTTTTAGACACCGAGGGTTTCATTATTTATGGTTTTGACACCTAGGTTTCAGACTAAGGTTGTCCGAGAATCATTGTAATGTATAAATAAAGGTCAAGAGGACCTTGGATGGGGTCGATGAAGGTATGATGAGTGATTGTTGTTAGTGATGAGAGAAGTACTATGAGGTGAGAAAAGTCTGTGTTGTAAGATCTTCAGTTATGTGTGAACATCAACCCCATAGCTGGGTGCGTAGGGAGGGAAGGGAGGAAGAGAAAGAAAGGAAGATCTGCAAGCTAAGAGTGCAGATAAAACTGTATCCTTTCATCTAATATTATAAAGCACAGTTCTGTGGATGTATCCCTAGGGAGAGGGTGAACCACATATATCTTGTTGTTGTGTGTGATTGATGTTGTGTTCTTCTAATCTTTGATATATTGTTAATGAAATATTACGTTAGATATGAGATATAGTTCACGCAGTAGGCTTAAGAAATATAAAGAATAACTAGATCTGTGTGAGGGTGTTTCCCTGGATCCTCTTTGCATTTCTTTTGGTTGTAGACATATGTGTCCTGCAACCCCCTATAGCTACTTCGGGTGATACTGCATCTTCTTTGCAAGTGTTTCCGAAAGGGCCAATAGTTAGGGCTTGTTGGTGCGTTGTTAGAAATAAACCCTAGGTCAACCTCTGTCCCAACAAATGGTTATGTTTGTGGGATCGAGATCTTCTTGAGGGAATGTCAAGGTGGTTTCCATCGAAGACAGAGATTCAGAAGTGGATAGAAGAACAAGAGAAGGACTTCATTGAAGCTCAGAATAAGAACCCTAATGTTAGTATAGAGGATTGGTTGGGAAGGTATATCTTTACTGATATACATGAGATTTTCTTTGGAGGAATTCATAAGGATCTATACGAGTGGCTAGCTAGATTAACAGATACCCAGTTTGAAATCAGACTCAGACAACCTGTGGTTTGGACATCAGCATTGATCAAGAAGGTCAAGAGAGTTGATAACATCGTGTCAAGAGAAGTAGATAACTGGTTTGATAGTACCATTGCAGGGTACATTACGGAGTTTGTTATTGATAGAGTAGAATCATATAGCCAAGTAGAGAGATATTTCTTTAAGGGATCAAGAGGAAAATTTTTACACTTCTTGAAGTTGAAGATCAAGATGTTATTGCATGAGAAGAACATCCTTAAGATACAGTAGTGGGTCAAATTGAAAAATCTAATGTTCAAGAATTCAGATAGCGACAACGACACAGAGGTCGGACATACACGTAGTGGGAGAACCTTCAGAGAAGTTCCTCTGGTGAACTTGTTTGAGTAGAATCACGAACCACTAGCACAGGAAGAAGGGTTCTACAGTGGAGAAGAAGAAGAGCTACTGAAAGAGGAACATTCAGAGTCCACTATGGAAGAAGAAGGAAAGACTGAAGAACCTCGCCGAGAAGAGTCAGAAACTTCAGGAACTACGCAAACTATTGAAGTAAGTACTATTACGCCTCATGTTGTTTTAACAGAATTAAGTAACCAGAGTAACCTAAGTCATCAAAGCACTGGTAAAAGTGGTTCAGTACATACTCAATCAGGAACCCTAGGAAGATCTATGGCAGATGAGATGAGGTTACCCACCTTTAGGGGAGATGGATCTAAAGATCCTGATCAGCATTGGTTCTTATGCAAAGCTATATGGAGTATTAAGAATTTCATCGACGAAGTTGTTAAGACAGCTCAGTTTAGTCCCTAAGAGACCGCACACTAAGTTGGTACATGAAGTTTGTTCAAGGAGTTGTACAGCCGAAACCACTGAATGAGATCAAGACTACATTGATTGCAGAATTCAAGAAACCCAAGTTGGAGTCGCAGTGCATCACAAAGTTGAAAGAAATCAAGAAGAGAGTAATTGAACTTGTTTGGGAGTTTGATCATAGGTTTAAGACCCTGCCAAGCCATTTGAGTTTTCGGAGTCCAAGTGAATAGAATAAATAATGGTTTATTTCCGCCCTCTTGCCACACATCAAAGTCCCTCTAATGCAGTAAAAGATTGCTTCACAAGCTGAGGCGTTGGAGATTGCCATGAAACTAGAATCAGCACCTATGGGAGAGTCCAGCTCAGGTATGAGTCAAATTTTGAGTCAGTTAACCAGCTTATCACTGCAGGTCGAAGATATGAAAAAGGATAAGGGAAAAGATAAAAGAGAATATATTTGGTGTATCAAATGCAAATCAGAAGGTCACGACAAGGAGAATTGTCCTCTATTTCATGAGTACTTGGCTTCAGGAGCCCCAAGCCCTTTGAAGCAGGTTACTCTACCTTGGTGCGAGGTATGTAGAAATAGACATCGCCATGGAGAATGCTATTACATGCAAAAATATTTCCAGACACCTACCAACCTTTACTGCATATTCTGTAAATCTGTGGGGCATGATGAGAAATATTGTAGGGCTTATGAACTCTTGCATGAAAGATCAAGAGACACATATAGAATTTAAGGCAAAATACAGTAAGAAGGAAATAATACGCAGTTTAACTCCCCAGGAAGAGGAAACTTCAAATCCCATGGTGGATTCAGAGGAAGAGGACAAGGAGGAGACATGGGTTGAGGTTGAGGTCAGAACATTTGTTATAATTGTGCACAGCCAGGTCACTTGGAAAGGGACTGTCAGAACCCTTGTACCAGTTACAGTTATTGCAACTCATTTGAACATGTCATAGAAGATTGTCCTGCGTTGATATCCAAACTTCAGGAAAGATGAGGAGGGAACCAACAAGTACAACTATTCTCAGCATAACCTCGCAGAGTGGATCCTAGAGTCATCATTATCACTAGAGGAGGCGCTGCTACATGAGAAGACAGGGTGACTCCAAGGAAGATTACAAAATAATTAGGAATTAGAAGATCTGCAGAGAAGACACATGAGTTTGATCCAAAGAAAGAGAAGCAGACATTTGAAGAGGCAAGAAAATAATTTGAAAGAGATCAATCTTCTTCATCAAAGGAACAACCAAAAGTGAGAGAATGTGGAATGCCACTGGCCTTTGATCAGTCTACTTTGCCCGGAGAAGGAAAAGAGGTAAGCAGACTTGTGGAATTCTTATGTACTTGCATTAATTTGATTAAGGATGAAAAATCCATACAAGAACTACAAAATTTGATGAGGCAGTATGAGATAGTGTTAGCACATAAACTTTTCAAGGTCTTTAGAGGTGTATTTCCTGCCTAGGTCTGTAATTTTGTCTGTCTTTCTTCCCTATGCAAAACCGATTGTAATTTTTTCCTCTCGACTTATGGTTTTCCTTCTGTTTGTCTTCATCTAGTTGATCGACCTGCTTTCCTTGTCAGACCTCCTAAAATCCATCGTCCATAAGCCTTTCTACTTTCCTTAGGGTTGATGCATTTCTCCCTTTGCCTCTGTCACTGATCCTCTTATTCTCCCCGAGCCTCCAGCCAGTCACCCAAGTAATCGTTCACAGGCCGCAATCATGACCATCGAACGCAACACTTGAAGTGGTTTGATGTAGACACAAATCAAGCGAGCGAGCTAGTTCAATCTTCAACAAAGGCAAGCGAGCATGGGAATTGGGAGTTCAAAATGTTATAAAACTGTTCAGCAAGAATCATGAAGTCTTGATTCGCGAAAAAAGTAAATTTGGTTCATTCAATCATGGAGAGTCAAGGGTCGTTGATCCAACATCGTCAAATTTTGGAGGATCGAGAATCAGGAGTTCGGGGTTCTCGTCATAAAGGTGCATTCATAGCCCAAAGTCCTGAGACCCAAAATGTCGATGTGATCTGGATCATTCAATCAAGGGTACATGTGGTGCGTGATTGGCATTTCATGATTTCGCAAGGTGGAGAGATCAAGGAACAGAATTTTAAAACTCATGAAATGCGAAATCACGAAATGATCTGAGTCATCCTTATTAGCAGGACGTGTGGCACATGATTAAGCATTTCATGATTTCAAAGAATGGAGTCGTGCCAAAGGGTCGAAAGTGCCTGTATTGATTGCAGAAGGAGAGCAGTAGGGCTCGAGGCGTCGAGATTAATTTGGCAAAGTCATGGGCACCTCCTAGAGAATTCATTGATGTTAGGGCTCATCCTGATCCCAGTGAAGACAATTAATGAAAGTGGGGGATGGTGGTTGAAACCTTGTTTCATCACATAAATGGAAAGCATGAAAGGACGGTCGTGGCAGCTAGCTGACAACCCAAAAATCCTATGTAAATGGGTTTTCCTGCAAAGCCCATACTGTTTTAATTTTGCATCTGACAGAGGAAGACAAGTGTAATATGACATCAAGGAGGAGACGCAAATATTTGAATGCAGTGGTCCGTTCGTGTCCCCGGGGTTCGTTAGCAGTTCTGAGTATATATACTTAGTTTTGATTTTTGTTAGAGTCGATGGTAGAGCAAATCTCCCGAATTGTAAAGTTTTAATGGACTCTCTAGTTATCTGGTTATGTATATGCATTTGAGACCTCTTGTTTAATGGCGGTCAGCTTTCTTACTTCCCCTCGTTTTCCTTTGAGGCTGAAAGAGTTCATGATTGAATGATTCACTTGAATTATTGTGACTGCGTTATGATGAAATTTTGATTATAGTGTTGTTATAGTTCCTTTCAGTTTATTTGAGATTTAAATTCGATAATTTATTGTGTTTAAATTGTTCCTCATTGGGTTGCTGAAAGACTTGATGTCCTTGGCAGATATCTACATTTTCTCACCGAATTTTTTCTTCTACTTACCCTTACTGCAACTTACTGTTTGAAGTTAAGCTAAGGCCTCACATGCTCGTGCATATCAGTCCAGTTCTAACATTTCTGGCACCGTTGTCGGGGAAGAAATTGAAGATTTTCCCTGGGATTGAACAACAAAGCTTACTGGTTTTGAAGGTGCATCAGGACTTAGTACATCAAAGATTTCAACTGTGCACCTGGGGACTCCATTAAGGAAAATCCACTGGTGACTCCATTGTTTCCGTTGTGGCTTCCAGAGGTAGACACACAAGGTCTACTCCACATATGCCTTTAGCAACACCTGAAACGGATCCAGAGAAAATTTTCAGAAAGGGAAAGGCCCTCCGATAAGGTACATATACCACTAAACCAGGTATTTCTGATGATTTTCATGGTCCTCATATAGAAACTCCAATTTCTACTTCTCATTCTTCTGTTATACCTTATGCTAGAGTTTCCCGAATTTTAAATTTTGGGAGTGTTCCTGTTAAGTTTTCCCCGCCTGGTCTTGGTTTGGAGGGGGAGAGCTTTGTCACTCCTATTTCTCCTGAAGTTGTACCGTGGTTTAGACCCAGCGCCTCAGAATATTTTCCTACCCCGGGCTTTACCACCCCTCCTCCTATTACAGTTTTTTTTGCGCCAACAGAACCCCCTACTCCCTCAAGCCTTGTAATATTTTATTCAAATCCTCTATTATTTCCCTTTCCTACCGGAAGCTCAGTTCCAGTCTCCCCTATTCAAACCCCATCTCCTCCTTATTCTCCTCCACCTATCATCCCTATGGCAGGTGCTAATCCTCCTAGAAACAAAATGGATGCCATAGTGGCTGCTAGATATGCCCCCCTAGTCTTGCATCAGCCTCTTAACGCCCTCCCAGCCGATGGCTACTAAGTTTACAGGTGAGGGAGATATAACCACAGAGGGGCACCTTGCATCTTTCTATAGTTATGTTGATAACTATGTCATAGTAGACGAAGATGTGTGGATGAGGATTTTTGTTCACAGTCTAGATGGAGAAGCCAAAAAGTGGTTCAGAGCTCTGGCTCTTGGATCCATCATTGGGATTGAGGATATTGATGATGTTTTCTTGAGACAATGGGGGGATAAAAAGGACTTCATGTATTATGTTACAGAGTTCGAGTCTCTAAAGAGAAAAGAGGGAGTGTTTGTCTCTGACTTCTCCAAAAGGTTCAACAAGATGTACAATAAAATCCCTGTTGAGATAAAGCCTACAGAGGCCTCTGCCAAAATTACCTATGCCAGTTATTTTGACCTTGACTTCTGCCTCTTGTTAAGAGAGAGAAGAGCTACTCCCTTGGCTCACATGCAAGATGAAGCCCTGGAAGTAGAATCTAACGTATTGGCAGTTGATAGACTCAAAAATAAGACTGATAGAGACAGAGGAAAGGGAAGATCTGAACTCTCAACCTCCAGTTCCTTTGCCCCTCCCCCTCAAATGGATGAAGTAACCAAGTTACTAAAATCACTTTCTGATAGAATGGAAAGGTTGGAATTAGAAGGGAATAAGACATACAAAAATCCTCAAAATATTGATAACAGAGGCAACTTTAGGAGGCCGAATAACAATTCTCCTCAGATTATGACAAGGGACAGAGATAGAAATGATCAAAAATTCCAGACTCCTCTTCAAAACAACCTTGTTACTAATGAGGAAAGGGAGGAAGAAGAGGATCTTGACCCTGAAATTCATTGTATTATAGACACCTCCCCATTTCCCCATTTAACTCAATCTACATATGAGGATTTCCTTATAGATAGCCAAATAAATGAGCTAAGTAAGGGGGAGAAGGAAAATAATGGCCCCCGCAAATACAACCTCTGGTCTAAGAAGAGACAAGGGAAGGTTGACATCCCTGATCCAGATCCCAGAGTAGAGAATCCTGTTAGCGATGCAGTGAACAGCAGCAAAGAAAAGAAAGCTCAGAATCCCCCACCCATAGCCAAAGACCCTGTCCCAGAGGTGAGATAAATTATGAATCCCCCTTCCTCCTTTAGCTTTGATCTTGAAATTTAGAAGATCAGAATCCCTGTCCCCCTTTCAGAGCTAGTCAAGCATGAAGACTTCAAAAGGTCCCTCTCTAAACTGTTGTAGTCTGAGCCATTCTGCCATTTCACAGACTCAGTGAATCTCCAAGATGAAAATCCAACAGTCATCCTAGGTCCTATGGTAGAATATAGAGATGATTCATCCCCTCCCTTCTACATATCACTAAACATACATGACAAGGTGTTTCACAATTGTTTGATGGACTTAGGGGCATCTCATAATCTCATTCCCAAAACTGTCATGGAAGAAATCGGATTGGAAATCACAAAATCCTATCATGATTTGTATTCTTTTGATTCAAGGAGGGTACAATGTCTTGGGGTCATCAAATACCTGGTGGTGACCTTGTTTCAACTACCCATGAAAAGTGTGGTCATGGATATTGTGGTGGTTGACATTCCTCCCAAGTTAGACATGTTGTTGTCAATATCTTGGATAAAAAGACTTGGGGGAACCTTGTAGATGGACCTCACGTATGCTACCATTCTAGTGTTTGGAGGGGATAATAGGAGACTATACAAAGAAGCTCAGTTGGCCTACATTGTCAGTGATGAAGCCTATCTTACCAATCATCCTATCCTTGCCCTGGATATTGATTTAGGATCCAGCTTATTGCAGCTCACTGATGCCCCTGAACCCCCTCTTGAGATTAGAAAGTCCAGTACCCTTAGTGAAGATTATCCTCCAATTACCTCTATGTGGAAATTTTTTTTCGATGGAGCCTCTTCTAGGGAAGTTGTTGGTGTTGGAGTGGTATTTGTGTCACCTTGCCAAGAAACCATATCTCTGTCATAGAAATTAGAATTTGAAACTACCAATAATGTGGTGGAATATGAATCTCTTGTTCTAGGTCTGAGGGTTGCAAAGGACATGGGAATTGAGGAGATAGCAGTGTTCGGGGATGTTGAGTTGATTGTCCAGCAGATCAAAAATACTTATCAATCCAAACACCCTCGGCTTAGAAGTTACAGAAATGAAGTGTGGGACCGGATTGATAGCTTTTTCTTGGCCTTCAACATTTCATTTGTTCCCAGAGAAGAAAATGTCATGGTCAATTATCTGGTTGTCTCTAATTGTTGGTTGAATCTAATTGTAAAGCTTTACAATTAGATTCAACCAACAACTTGGTCGATTCATGGCTGATTCTCAAAATATTGCTAGAGGATAACAAGATAGCATGGGATTCAAAGCTCAAATTTTCTATGTGGGTTGATAGAGTGACAACAAAGCGGTCCCTAGGCATCTCTCCCTTCCAGTGTGTATATGGGATTGAAGCAGTTTTACCTTCACAGCTCACCTTGCCTGTAGCGAAGTTCTTCCAAGACCGCCAAGAAGATCCTGATGACATGATGAGAAGATATCATCAAATGGTAGAAATGCAACAGGAAAGAGAGTATATTCTGGACAAATTGCATCACCAACAACAGAAAATCAAGAAGACCTTTGACAGGAAAAGAAATAAGGAGGATTTCCAACTGGGAAATCTTGTACTCAAATGGGATGTGCCCAAGTAGGACAAGGGAAAGCATGGAAAACTTGAAGCCCTTTAGATTGGCCCCTTCCAAATCTCTGAGAAGTTCCCAAATAACACTTACAACTTGCAAGATTTGGAGGGAGACGAAGTCTTTGGTGGCCCTGTAAATGGGCACTTCTTGAAAGTGTTTCTTGTTTAAAGTCACAGTCAGTGTCCTGCCATTGTAAATATCGTTCATGTTTCATGTTTATTTTGTTTTGTTTCTAGTAGAATATTCCACAACCCAATATTAAGGCACTGAAGTCGCGAAAGGAGTTCTTAGAGCCTCGCGAGGAAGACTCTATCCCCCATGGAGCCTAATGTTAGAACATAAACTTGTCAAGGTATTTAGAGGCGTATTTTCTGCCTAGGTCTGTAATTTTGTCTGTCTTTCTTCCCTGTGCAGACTCGATTGTATTTTTTTCCTCTCAGCTTATGGTTTTCCTTCCGTTTGTCTTCATCTAGTTGATCGACCTATTTTCCTTGTCAGACCGCCTGAAGTCCATCAGCCATAAGCCTTTTTTTTTTCCCTAGGGTTGATGCATTTCTCCCTTTGCCTCTGTCATTGATCCTCTTATTCTCCCCGAGCCTCCAGCCAGTCACCCAAGTAATCGTTCACAGGCCGCAATCATGACCATCGAG
>JASDQU010102930.1:5482-27089 GCA_032191745.1 Picea mariana | reverse complement strand
CGTGAAGTCCCGATTCGCGAAAAAGTAAATCTGGGTCGTTCAATCATGGAGAGTCGAGGGTTGTTGATCCAACATCGTCGAATTTTGGAGGATAGGGAATCGAGAGTTTGGGGTTCTTGTCATAAAGGTGCATTCATAGCCTCAAGTCCCGAGACCTGAAATATCGATGTGATCTAGGTCATTCAATCAGGGGGACACATGGCACGTGATTATCATTTCATGATTTTTCGAGGTGGAGCGATCAAGGAATAGAGTTTTAAAAATCGCGAAATGCGAAATTGAAAAATGATCTAATTCGTCCTTCTCAGTAGGACGTGTGGCACACGATTAAGCATTTCATGATTTCGAGGAATGGAGCTGCACCAAAGGGTCGAAAGTGCCTGTATTGATTGCAGAAGGAGAGCAGCAAGGCTCGAGGCGTTGAGATTAATTTTCCAAAGTCATGGGAAACACCTAGAGCATTCATGGATGTCAAGGCTCATTCCAATCCCAATGAAGACAATTAATGAAAGTGGGGGATGGTGGTTGAAACCTCGTTTCATCACATAGATGGAAAGCATGAAAGGATGGTCGTGGCGGCTAGCTGACAGCCCAGAACTCCTCTGTAAATTGGTTTTCCTGCAAAGCCCATACTATTTTAATTTCGCATATGACATAGGAAGACAAGTGCGGTCTGACAATAGAAGGAGGAGGCGCAAAGCTTTGAATGCAGTGGTTCATTCGTGTCCCTAGGTGTCGTTAGCAGTTATGAGTATATATACTTAGTTTTGATATTTTGTTAGGGTCGATGGTAGAGAAAATCTCCCGAATTGTAAATTTTTAATGGACTCTCTGGTTATCTGGTTATGTATATGCATTTGAGACCTCTTGTTTAATGACAGGCAGCTTTCTTACTTCCCCTCGTTTTCCTCTGAGGCTAAAAGAGTTCATATTGAATGATTCACTTGAATTATTGTGATTGCATTATGATGAAAGTGTGATTATAGTGTTGTTATAGTTCCTTTCAGTTTCTTTGAGATCTAAATTCGAGAAGTTCTTGTGTTTAAATTGTTCCTCATTGGGTTGTTGAAAGACTTGATGTCCTTGGCAGATCTCTACATTTTCTCACTGAAGTTTTTATCCTACTCACCCTTATTGCAACTTATTGTCTGAAGTTAAGATAAGACCTCACATGCTCATGCATAGCAGTCCAGTTTCCTGAGTTAAGACGATATTTTCTTGAGACTGTGCCCATTTGACCCTTTCATAACCAATCTCTGACATAAACTTTGATGGGTATTAGGCTTGTCTTTCCTGCAATCTAAAAGGTGACTTCTATTGCTAATAGATAGGAAGGGTATATCCTCTACTGAATAAAGAAGTACATCAACTATCCAAAAAGAGAAGGAAAAATAAGGAACTACACCTTAATGCCCAAATTGGAGATTATGATATAGATTATGTGGTCCTCGACTTAGGGTTGGAGTTCAATGTTATGACGAAGCAGACCTGGGAACTGATGGGAAAACCTAAGTTATCTATTCTCCCATTAGGCTTAGGATGGCTAATCAGTAGGAATTAATCCCCTTTGGTAGGATGGAGCATGTCCCTGTGGACATCGACGGGGTAAGAACATTTGTGGACTTCAAGGTGATTGAGATACTTGATGATAGTTGTCCTTATCCTACACTGTTAGGAATTGATTGGGATTTCAACAACTCCATTGTGGTTGACTTAAAGAAAAGAAGAATGACATTTGAAGGTGATGGCCTTAGGGTCATCGCACCTCTAGATCCTGATAAAGGTTGAAGATATACAGAACCCATCAAAGAGGAAGACCACGCATATGATCTAGAGAATATATATAAATTTAAAGCAAGAAAGAGGGATTACATTAACCCTATAGCAGATGGGAATTTAAGCTGGTGAAGTGACAATGCATGCTCATCAGACTTGGAAGAAGAACTAGTTAACTGGCAGAACAAAATGTATGATTTTTTTGCGTGGAGATGTGCCAGATTGACCAGGGAAGTTCATTGGATTGGCATAGAAGTAACTTGCCCATATTTGATGGTTTAAATCACTTAGAAATGTTCTTACTGGAATTTGAAGAAGTTTGACCAGTACAAGAGAGATTCTTGGCACTGGATGAGGCTTTGAAAGCTACTCCAACAAGATGGTAGGGGACATATAAAAGGAACATCGCGAATTGGATGTTATGTCGCACTTTGATGACAGTGCGATTTTCAAACAACATTGAAGGATGTGAAGTTCGATACACAAATCAAGTTTGTCTGAAGGACCATGTGTGAAGTTGTGAGGAGGCCTGAAGCAGCATTCCTCAAGAACAATGGGTTCATAATTTCATCAATACTCTAGACACAACGCCTATCAATTGGTTTCTTCAAGCAGAACTACGCCTCACCACTTCAGATTGGTACGGTATGACTCAGAACTTTGTAGCTACATTTTTATTTGAAAGTCAGCATCCCACAGTGGATCAAGATTTATAGGTTTTCAAACAGAAAGTCTTTGAGGAGGCACCTAGCCTCCCTGTGGAGCAAGAAGAGGATGAATGGACTGCACCTCTTCAAAAACTGCAATATGTTACAATATCAATGTCAATGAAGACAATGATCCTAGGAATGTGAACAGCGTAGAAACGGAAGGATAGAGAAACGTATAAGGACCATGAGTTGAACTACCTTTCATTGGACAGCTGATCAAAATCAAGAAAGTTAATATTGGAACAGAGCAAGCACCTAAGCTTCCTAATGTTGGATATTACTGGGATGATGCCATCATTGATAAGATCATAGACTTACTACACAAATATCAGGACTTGTTCCCAACCAAGTTCACTGATATGAAGGGCATAAAAGGGCCCATGGGAGAGATGAATATCCCCTTGAAACCAGATGCAAACATACTTAAGCAGAGACCCTACAGATTGAATCCCAAATATAAGGAAAAAGTTAAGATTGAAATGGACCAAATGATGGAAGAAGGAATCATAGAACCTGTGGAAGAGTTAGAATGGATTAGTCCTATGGTGGTACAAGATAAGAAGATAGGAGAGATCAGAATCTATGTAAATCTCAGAAATTTGAATGATGCCTGTTTGCATGACCCATTCCCTACACCGTTTACAGATGAAGTGTTAGATAATGTAGGAGGACAGGAGGTATATTCCTTTACAGATGGATTTTCAGGATATCACCAAATCAAGATTGCCAAGGAAGATCACCAAAAGACCACATTTGCAATAGAATGGGGTTCCTACCAGTACACAGTGATGCCTTTCGAATTGAATAATGCACCAACGATCTTTTCCAAGGTAGTGGTTGAAGCATTCAAGGAATTTTTACACAAATTTTTGGAAGCATATTTTGATGATTGTACTGTCTTTAGCTTATTACAAAATCATATTGAATGTTTAAGACTAATGTTGGATAAGTGCAGGCAATGTCAGATTGCCTTGAATCTAAAGAAGTGCATCTTCTTTTCACCCTTTGGAGTGTTTTTGGGCCATATTTTGTGTAAGCAGGGGTTGCTGGTAAATCTGTCCAAGATTGACATTATTGTTGATCTACCCCCTCCTACTTCAGTCAAATAGTTGTGCACTACACTGGAACATAATGGATACTACAGGAAGTTCATTAAGGGCTATGCACAGATTATAGCACCCATGGAGAATCTTTTGAAAAAATATTGTCAATTTCAATGGACAAAAGAATGCCAACAGAGCTTCGACACACTGAAACAGAAAATGGTTACTGCACCTATTCTGGTTTTCCCATATTGGAGCAAGGAATTTCATGTGCATGTCGATGCATCTTCTATTGCACTTGGAGCAGTTTTATCCCAACCAGGAGAAGAAGATATTGACCATTTGTTAGCCTTTGCTAGCAGGAATCTATCTACAGTTGAGATAAACTACACTACCTCTGAGAGAGAAGGTTTAGCTATGGTGTACGCACTGCAAAATTTTAGACACTAATTGTTGGGAGGGAATTTTAAGATGTTCACTGATCACTTTTCATTGAAATACCTAGTCAACAAGCCAGTGTTGGGGGGAATAATATGCAGATGGCTACTGTTCTTCCAAGAATATGATTTTGAGATTGTGGTCAAGCCAGGGAGAATGAACAAGGGACCTGATCATTTGTCTAGGTTAGAGCATGGAGAGGAACCAACTAGTTTGGAGGACACACTACTAGATGCACAGTTTTTGGTCATTAGAAGGTTTGATGACCACTTCACCTAGATAGTTCATTTCCTGTCAACAGGAATGGCACCTAGTGAATATACAATCATATAGAAGAAAAAACTGGTAGTGCACGCTACAGATTTTTCACTTATATCCAAACAGCTATATAAGATGGGACCTGATAAGATCCTGAGGAGATGCGTTATGGAGGCAGAAAGACCATTGATTTTAGTAGAAGCACATGAAGGCATCACAGGAGGACACCATGCAGGGAAAGCAACAGAGCAGAAGGTTATTAGAGTTGGCCTCTAGTGGCCTACTTTACATAGAGATGCCAAGGAATACTATAAATCCTGTGATGTATGCCAAAGGGTTGGGAAGCCTTACAGAAGAGATGAGATGCCTTTAGCACCACAACTGACTTTGCAAGCATTTTAGAAATGGGAAATTGATTTCGTGGGACCTATAAACCCACCAGGAAAGTGCATAGGAGCTAGATACATCATCACTGCGACATAGTATTTGACAATATGGGCAGAAGCAAGAGCAGTTAAGGACTATAGTGCAACTACAACTGCGCGATTTATATTTGAGGATGTCATAACCAAGTTTGGATGCCCAAAGACCCTGATGAGTGATAAAGGCACACACTTTATTAATAATACTATTGAAGCTTTGTCTCAGGAATTTGAATTCTGCCATCAGAAGAGTACTCCTTACCATCTACAAGTGAACGGGATGGTCGAAGCTTTCAACAAGATCTTGGAGATAGTGCTAACGAAGATTTGCAGTGTGAACAGGGATGACTAGGATTTGAGAGTACCAACAGTGTTATGGGTCTATAGAACTACTTGCAAGAAGATAACAATGCAGAATCCCTTCAAGTTGGTGTATGGTCTAGAAGTAGTTGTCCCTATAGAATATTTGGTTCCTAGTTTCAGAATTGCAGCATTCACAGATATGGATGACACTCGCATTGTTCAAGAGAGTCTTGTGCAGTTGGTAGAACTAGAAGAAGATCGATTTATTGCAGGATTCCATTAGCAAGTACAGAAGGAACGAGAAAAGGCCTATCATGATAGGCACATCAAGAAGAAATCCTTCAATCAAGGAGATATGGTATTGGTATATGAAAGCAAGTTCATGAAGCATCTAGAGAAGTTCAGGACACATTGGCTTGGGCCATATGAGGTTGCTTACATTACAAAAGGAGGAGCTACGCAGATGAAGACTTTGAATGGAGAATGGAAGGAAGGTTTGGTGAATGGGAGCCAGTTGAAACTGTACTATGACAACCAGTTGTCTCACAGCTCCCAGTAGAAACATGAGGAAAAGGGTTTAGGTACCAGGTGCAATTGAAATTGGGTACCAGACACAGAAAAGACGGTATTCACAATTACATAAGGGTGGGACAGAGTCAAAAGCACAGGCTGCCCCGCACAGTCCGAAGACGAAGAAAAACAAAAGGTTCATACCTGAAGTTCCTCGATACAAGTCACATGTGAGTGTTGGGGGCCTATTGGCCCTTGGTTATGGAAGGTTGTGAATATTAAGGAAATAAGCACAAAGTGCTAACTGTGCGGAAGAAAATTTGACTGAGATAGGGTCAAAGTGACCAAAAGAACAGAAAAGACGGAGTGAAGTAAGAGAAAACAAGTTGTTGGATGGGGAGATTGAGAAAGATAGATCAGCAAGGAATATGGATCATGGACAACTCAGCAAGCGGAAAAAACCACCAATGGATGCTTTGGAGCACCTCACAAGAAAGAAGGAAAGGCAGGCTAGCGAAGCCCTGAAAACGCGGGTCAAGTTGACCTGGGGTTTTAGGAACCTAGGGTTTCGGTATTTAGGGTTTTGACACTTAGGTTTCTACCTAAGGCTTTCCGAGAATCATTGTAATGTATAAATAAAGGTCAAGAGGACCTGGGATGGGGTCGATGAATGTATGATGTGTGATTGTTGTTACTGCTAAGAGAAGTATTGTGAGGTGAGAAAAGTTCGTGTTGTAAGATATTCAACTGGGTTTGAAAATCAACCCTGCAGCTGGGTGCGCAGGGAGGAAGATAAAGAAAGAAAGATTTGCAAGCTAAGATTGCAAATAGAACTGTATGCTTTCATATAATATATTATAAATCGCAGTTCTGTGGACGTATCCCTAGGGAGAGGGTGAGCCACGTATATCTTGTTGTTGTGTGTGATTGATGTTGTGTTTATTTGATCTATGATATATTGTTAATGCAATATTGTGTTAGATCTGAGATATAGTTCACGCAATAGGCTTAAGAAAGATAAAGAATAATTAGATCTGTGTGAGGGTGTTGCCATGGAACCTCTTTGCATTTCCTTTGGTTGTAGACACCTATGTCCTGCAACCCCCTATAGCTACTTCGGGTGAGACTACATTTTCTTTGTAGGTGTTTCCGAAAGGGCCAGTAATTAGGGATTGTTGGTGTGTTGTTCGAACTGAACCCTGGGTCTGCCCCTATACCAACAATCTCGGCTGAATTTTAAATCTGCATCCTTCTACTCAAGGAACTTATGCAGATGATTTCCATTCGGCATTAATATTATTAACAGGCTCATCTTATCCTTGGTAACCCAATCGACTATACAACAACACGTACGATTGCAAAGTGAAGTCAACTTCTTTGTTTGGAAACATTAGCAACATACAGTGCAGATTTCCAAAACATCTACTAAGAGTAAATGGTTTCATTCCTCTCTTCAATAGAGGTTTACTAAGCCTCCTAGGAAAGGGTAAAATAGGGTGTTACCCCCTTAATGTTCTCTAATAATATTTTTATATGACTCGTGCATGAGCCCAAATAGGCCAAGTGTTGTTTCCATGCTCTGATACAAATTTGTAACACACCCGACCCCTAAATATTCTTTTAAGGGGTGGTGCATCATAATTTCATTTTACTACATTGTCTCGAATCCTAATTCTAGGATCTCCATCAGCTTATGTTCACCATGAGCTTTCTAATGGTCGCCATAATGTTGAAATCTGAGTTTTGGTTTGCAAGTCATTGCCTCCTAAAGATCTTTTGTTGTTATTAGTCAAGGGCCACGTGGAATCCATGTGGGTCCACATCATACATATCATCCAGAATTCCCCGAACTCCCGAATCTCTTAGCACTCATGGATCTATGGTGGAGATCCATCCATCATTAAATTTGATGAAGGATATTCCCCCTCGTTAAGGCATACACCTAAGGATAATTCAGCGTTCAGTTCTTCAACACTGAGCACCCCTTTTTTTGTCTACGCACAAAATATCCCGAAGTCCCCTAATTCTGAAGCCTCATAAGCTTTCCACGTGGCTCTGTCCTTTGGGACTTTTGGTCTCTCTACAATACTACACCTCAAATCCTTCAGACTCTTGAAGTCCTAGACTCCCAGAGTCCTAGTCACTTCACCAACCACTTTGGCTAGGCAGGCATGTACTAGGGGCTGACACGCAACAAGGGCCAGGGGTGACATGTGCCCTCATCAGGGGGGTGACATGTTTCAAGCTCTAATAGGCATAAGGGATCTGCAAAATGTTCATATTCCGGTGACACATGGCACCTTAGTTGTGGGTCCACGTTGTTATCTCCTAAACTAGCACAGTCAAAATTGTCATTTTTAGGTGATAGGGAGAAGTCCAAAAATTTATTTCTAAATTTTTTCAAGCTTGTTAGACAGTCTATTTTCTGTAAATAAACTTGGAACAAACATCAGATTTGGTTTTGTCAAGAAAAAGAGAGAATCTCAAGTTTCATTGGTTTAGGCAGGCCTAAAAAGCACTCATTAACCACCGAAAGCCTTCACTTTCAGTAGTTAAAAGGGAAAAACAAAAGCCTAGTTAACCACCGAAAAGGTTTCTACGTGGAAAAAGAAAAGCCCGTGCTTTCGCACGTTTCGGCTATTAGTTGGCATAATCATCAAATGGTAACCACCGAAAATTGATGGAATTGGTGAGGTAAGATGCTATCATTACACATGATCGGGGTTTTGATGCTCTATAGTCCTTTCGAACCACCACTTGTTATTTCACATCAAGGCTTAGCATAACACAGAATTTTATGAGTTGATTTTTGTCTAAATGCTTGATGATTTGCATGACCTTCATAATTTCAAGTCCTGAGAGATATATTCATGATTATTCCCATTTAATTATGAATTGAAATCCATTGATTTAGAAATCAAGTTCGAAGTTGTGTGCATTATATGGAATCTCGTGATTTCATTAACAAACCCAAAATCTGTAGTCAATTGTCGTTATTGCCATATGAAGGTCGAGTTCTTTTGTTGGTCACTACTCCATCTGTCATTCAATTTGAAGAAGGCCTGAGTCATCGGGTAGTTTAGATTCTCTCAAGTTTCAATTCAATTATATCTGTTACATGAAGTTGAAGTCTCATTTATAATCCAACCTCAATTGTTAATTAGAATCTATTAAAGATTTGGTTTATGTGAATCAAACTCTAAGTCACCCTGCTCTGTGCCTTATATCTCGACATACACTCTCTGTTCCTCCTGAACTTTAGATGTTTGTCTCCCTAGCTCGCATATTTTTTGCTAAATTGCAGGGACAGGTCAACTAAATCAATCAAATGCCGAAAGTTGGGCCTACTCTAAGGTCTAAGTTAGACGGAACGTGGTATCTAGAGGCACACCCAGAGGTGGCCAACTTTTTCAGACTGGTTGGTGTGTTCTCATACTGTGAGAAGCTTGAAGACTTTCACCAACAGCTCTTAGAAGCATTTGCACTATCATATGATGGGAGGATAGTTGTTATAGGCAAGGAGGAGCGGCATCACCAAAGAGACATTGAACACTCATCGAAGCAGCAACGTATTTCAATTTTGAAATTTTGAAATTTTGGTGAAAGCTAAGCTTTCGGTGGTTTAGGGGAACAGGACGACTGTTCATTAACCACCAAAAGCAGAGCTTTTCGGTGGTTAATACACCCAGAATTCCTCTGTGTTAACCATTGAAACCTGTCATTACACAGAAAAGGTGAAATTTTGACCAGATCAAAGTTTTATTAATCCAAATAGCTTGAAAACTCTTTTAAAGGATAGATATTCAATTATAAACTCAGATCTAAGATCCACTTTTAGTGTAAAAGAGTATAAGAGGTATTCAAGTTGGTTTTGGTACCTATTTTGGTGGCAACGAATTAGGGTTTTTTCCAAACTCAGCAAATTTGAATCTTATCTCTTTCAAGAGTCATTAAAAAGCCTTGGAAGGCTAATCTGCACTGCACAAAGATTCTACATCATCTGAATACCATCAAATGTAGAATTGACCTCATCTTGAGGATCATTCCTTATCTTTTGTAAATCTAGTTTCGACTTTCTATATTTAGTATATCTGATCCATTCTTTCAGGATCTAGATACTGTATTGTAAAAGATATAAAGCTAAAGACATAAGTTGAACTAAGGGTTCAATTCTGGATACATTTTGCTCTTGTACTAAGACTCTTATCTTGATAATAGAATCACAGTCTTCTTTTGCTATCAATGTCAGATTTATTCATGTACTTCATTATTCTGTACTTTATTTCAGTTTAGCTCATCTTCTAAGAACTGTTATCTTCTTATTAAGCTCATGAACTTGAATTAAAGGAATTCTTACTATCTTGTATGACCCTACACACTGTTGTACTTGGTTATCTAGACTAGTGTTCTTCATACCCTATTTCAATTACTCTGTTTGATCATTGATTTCCAAAAGCACTGTCATATTCGAATGCATGATAAGTTCTTCTTCTCATTAGCTATTGAGTTATCCCGTTGTTCCAAGCATACCAAATTTACCATATTCTTGAGTTGCCAAGAATATTTGGCCTACAACCCCAAAGAGTTTCTTGGAGTGATAACAAATTGGCGTCATTTCCGGGGAAAGGAGATTGAAGCTCAGCTTCCTTGGGAGATGGCATAGATCCAGCTTTGATGATAGACAAAGCCTGGAAATTATATTGGTTGTAATCATCTATCTGGCGACTCCATGAAGGATGGATTCAGTGGCGACTCCGTTAATCAGAAAATTGTTGGCAAATCCATGATTAAAGACTCCACTGGAGAGGATCCGTTTGACAGAAGATGAAGAGGTTAAATTTCAATTCCAGGTATTAGTTCATTAGTTTGCTTCATGAACTGTTGTATTTCTTTATCACCTCTTTCATGCTTTTCCCTTCCCATGTAAAGAGAATCATTTTATGTTTTGTATATTCAGAAAATCATCATTCTTCCTGTATATACCCAACCTTAAAAAAAGAAAACTTGCAGCCTGCTTGTACTACAGAAGTAGATTCAATAGCTTTACCTCACCATGTTCATAAAGATGAGTTATGCATTCCATTCCCTCTTGAATCCAATAACCCTTCTGACTTTGTGGACGTTGAAATTGATTCCAACCCCTCTCAGATTTCAGCACCTTTTCACATTACTGATAAACTTTCTCATCAACCTATTAAGTTTCATGATCAGCCCACTCCCTTTCAAATTAAAATCAATATGAATATGTTCAGGCCTTTGAGGCTGCCCTATTCCCTTCATCCTTACCCCCTTGATTGTTTTGAATATCTTCCCCGGTTTTCTGGAGAGAACCCAGTTTCAGCTGAGAGGCACTTGGAATCCTTTGAGGATTTTATTGATCGATTCGAGATTATTCATGAAGACGTGATCATGAGATTTTTCTCTAAGTCGTTGATCAAAGATGTTGCAATATGGTTTAAGGGTCTAAGAGCTGACTCCATTGGCTCTTGGATCAAATTCTCTAATGCTTTTTCCAAGCATTGGGGTAAGAACAAATTATTGGATTCATACCTCGCTAACTTTTATGCTTTGAAGAGAGAGCAAGACGAAGCTTTGTCTATCTTCAACAGAAGGTTCTATAGGATATATTATGACATACCTTTGGAGATCCGGCCCATGGATATTGTTGCCATGGTATACTATGTTATGGCTCAGTATTCAAAGCTTGTGCTTTTACTACTGGAAAGGAAATATTCATCGTTAATGAGTTTGTTTGAAGATTCTCAAGAGGTGGAGGAGAACATCTGTGCTTCCAGGAGGACCCAAGAGCAGGCTGACTTTGAAAATCTGCATCTACCTGAGCCAACAGAATGTCAGTATGGCTCAGATTTTGAGCATGAAGATGTTCATGTTTTCATTGTATGGTGATGCATGTCAGTGGTATTTTTCTTTACCTCCTTCCAATATTTCATCATTGAAGGATTTTCACAGAGCATTCACCGAGCATTGCAAAAGGTATTTTTCATATGAGTTTGCATTTGATAATTGTTGTGATGAATATGAATTACATTGTAAGCTTGAAGATGTAAATATAGAAAGAGCTCCCCCTCATAATATGTCACAGCCCGTTAATGATCTTCAAGATGTTGTGTTTTCCCATCAACATGAACTACAAATGGATAATAAAGAAAATTAACGCTCTCCTACCATCCTTAAGTCTGATTGTTATGAATTCGAAGAGTTGGTTCCCTTAGCTACACAAAGAGATGATCATGAATGTATACATGGTGTGCTTAATGATAGCTTTGAAGAGTATGTTGCAACAGGAGACATCTATCATTGTAACCAAGATATTGGTGATCTTCAGGTGGATAACCATAGCATTGATGCCTTTGACATTATATCAAATGAATCTACTAATTTAGGTTGTCATGAAGATGATATTGTCCCCTTTGAAAACCCCAAAGATGATTATCAGATTGACAAATTAGCAGGTGACGATCTCACATCTGCAGCAAATTCTAAAGGCAACCATCAGCTTTCTAATTTGCAGACCAAGGTATTTTTCAATGGATATGAGGAGGAAGGTGAAGAACAGAAAGTTTCTGATCAGCAATTGAGTTTGTATTTTCATTTGACAGAGGAAGAATAGTCCACATTTAGTATTGATATCAGTGAAGACAGCAAGCAGCAGGATTTCAATTCGCAGTTGGGACAGCAAGAAGACTTCCAAGGAAGACATCTATCTACAAACAGAGAGCCAGTCATGGAAGGGAAGTCATTTTTCATGAATCAGAATGCTTTTGATCTTGATTTTAGAGACCCAGTGGCCGATTTGATAGAATTACTTATTTCAAACCCTATGAAAGTTCTATATTTCATTCATTCATCAATTTCCATGGGTGAGTATGACTTTCTGAAAGCTTATTTGTTACTGCTGATATGTTTCAGTTATTTTCTATTAAGCAGCGATAGAGATAAAGTCATTACGATTTTGAAGTTGCTCAAATGGTTGTTATAGAAATCTGCATTTACCTGACCAAATTTTAGATTTGGTTAGCAGTAGGGATAGGCAGAAGAATAAAGCTCTTCAGATGAGCACTAGATTGTTTTCAGTTATTAGTTGAATAAGAACAGTAGGCTATAGGTTGTCCGAAGATAAGTTTCTCATGCCAAATGACTCCATAGCCCAATGGACTGACACAATACAAATTGTAAATGATTGGTAGCAGAATTTTTAAGTTAATGGACAGGCACAGGTTTGCTTGTTCTTGGAACCTCACTGGGAGGATTCCATCCCCGAGTAGGAGCCAGTTGTTATCTCCTAAACTAGCACAGTCAAAGTTGTCATTTTTAGGTGATAGGGAGAAGTCCAAAAATTTATTTCTAAATTTTTTCAAGCTTGTTAGATAGTCTATTTTCTGTAAATAAACTTGGAACAAACATCGGATTTGGTTTTTTAAGAAAAAGAGATAATCTCAGGTTTCGGTGGTTTAGGCGGGCCTGAAAAGCACTCATTAACCACCGAAATCCTTCACTTTCAGTAGTTAAAAGGGAAAAACAAAAGCCCAGTTAACCACCGAAAAGGTTTCTACGTGGAAAAAGAAAAGCTCGTGCTTTCGCACGTTTCGGATATCAGTTGGCGCAATCATCAAATGGTAACCACCGAAAATTGATGGAATTGATGAGGTAAGATGCTATCATTACACCTCATCAGGGTTTTGATGCTCTGTAGTCCTTTCGAACCACCACTTGTCATTTCACATGAAGGCTCGGCATAACACGGAATTTTATGAGTTGATTTTCATCTAAATGCTTGATGATTCACATGACCTTCATAATTTCAAGTCCCGAGAGATATATTCATGATGATTCCCATTTAATTATGATTTGAAATCCATTGATTTAGAAATCAAGGCCGAATTTGTGTTCATTATATGGAATCACGTGATTTCATTAACAAACCCAAAATCTACAGTCAATTGTCGTTATTGCCATATGAAGGTCAAGTTCTTTTGTTGGTCACTACTCCATCTGTCATTCAATTTGAAGAAGGCCCAAGTCATCAGGTAGTTTAGATTCTCTCAAGTTTCAGTTCAATTATATCTGTTACATGAAGTTGAAGTCTCAGCTATAATCCAGCCTCAATTGTTAATTAGAATCTATTGAATATTTGGTTTATATGAATCAAACTCTGAGTCACCTTGCTCTGTGCCTTATATCTCAACATACACTCTCTATTCCTCCTAAACTTTAGGTGTTTGTCTCCCTAGCTCACATATTTTTTACTAAATTGCAGGGACAGGTCAACTAAATCAATCAAATGCCAAAAGTCGGGCCTACTCTCAGGTCTGAGTTAGATGGAGCGTGGTATCTAGAGGCACACCCAGAGGTGGATGACTTTTTCAGACTAGTTTGTGTGTTCTCATACTATGAGAAGCTTGAAGACTTTCACCAACAGCTCTCGAAAGCATTTGCACTATCATATGATGGGAGGAAAATTGTTATAGGCAAGGAGGAACAACATCACCAAAGAGACCTTGAACACTCATCGAAGCAGCAAGGTATTTCAATTTTTCAATTTTGAAATTTTGGTGAAAGCTAAGCTTTCTATGGTTTAGGCGAACAGGACGATTGTTCATTAACCACCGAAAGCAGATCTTTTCAGTGGTTAATACACCCAGAATTCCTCTGTGTTAACCATCGAAACATGTCATTACACAAAAAAGGTGAAATTTTGCCCAGATCGAAGTTTTATTAATCCAAATCGCTTGAAAACTCTTTTAAAGGATAGATATTGAATTATAAAGTCAGATCTAAGATCCACTTTTGGTGTAAAAGAGTATAAGAGGTATTCAAGTTGGTTTTGGTACTTATTCTGGTGGCAAGGAATTAGGGTTTTTTCCAAACTCATAAAATTTGAATCTTATCTCTTTCAAGAGTCATTAAACAGCCTTGGAAGGCTAATCTACACTGCACAAGGATTCTACATCATATGAATACCATCAAATGTGGAATTGACCTCATCTTGAGGATCATTCCTTATCTTTTGTAAATCTAGTTTTGACTTTCTATATTTAGTATATATGATCCATTCTTTCAGGATCTAGATATTGTATTGTAAAAGCTATAAAGCTTAAGACATAAGTTGAACTAAGGGTTCAATTTTGGATAAATTTTTCTCTTGTACTAAGACTCTTATCTTGATAATAGAATCACAGTCTTCTTTTGTTGTCAATGTCAGATTTATTCATGTACTTCATTATTCTGTACTTTATTTCAGTTTAGCTCAGCTTCTAAGAACTGTTATCTTCTTATTAAGCTCACGAACTTGAATTAAATGAATTCTTACTATCTTGTATGACCCTACACACTATTGTACTTGGTTATCTAGACTAGTGTTCTTCATACCCTATTTCAATTACTCTGTCTGATCATTGATTTCTAAAAGCACTGTCTTATTCGAATGCATGATAAGTTGTTCTTCTCATTAGCTATTGAGTTATCCCATTGTTTCAAGCATACCAAATTTACCATATTCTTGATTTACCAAGCATCTTTGGACTACAACCCCAAAGAGTTTCTTGGAGTGATAACACACGTCACCTTGGATGATGTTAGTGAGCCACGTCAANAATATCTGTCCATGTAGATCCATATATCCACAGCTCTCATTGCTTCGCAACTCTAGGATTCAAATATTATCAACACACCACATCTCAAATCCCCCGAAGTGTCAAGTCTCTGGACTATAGGATTTGGCGCCACACATCCCCTACCTATCAATGACTGAGATTTACTCTGCCATTTGCGACTTCATTATTCTTCACACATTGAGGACTCTTAGCCAAGTTCCTTCGGAGTTCCAAGTTTATGGACTATAGGATATCCTACCATGTAGCCTCTCATCCAATGACTCAGGTCCAATGAACGACATTTGACAAGGGACAAGGGGGCCACGTGTCTCTCCCACGACGTGTCATGGTTGGTTGGGCAATTAAGAGGGGTTCTCAATGGAGTCCTTAGATTGATAGTTGAGAAGGATCCCAAGGGATCGAAGCATCGAAGATCCACGTCACTTCATGAATTTGACATTCATAGGTATGGTTGTGTAGTCTCCAGTTTTCTCCTAGAGTAGGTCAGCGTCGAACTAACCACCATCTAGATCGAATGGTCACGAGTGGTCCTGAAGTCCCTTCATATTGATGGATCTCGTTACATCATGGGTTTGGCATTTGGGTTTTCTGAAGCTACAACAACTCCATTCTCCCAAAGTGGGACTTCGACGAAGTACCATACGCGAAACCCTCCATTGGTTGATTGGATGGTCAAGAAGGGTCCTCAACGAACTCCCTATATCAACGACTCACAACATTTCGTAACTCCGACATTCGTAGGTTTTGGGGTTTCAACACCTTTTTTCTCCCAAAGCGATCATTTCTAGACTGACTACAACGTAGATCTAACGGTTGGGAGAGTTCTCGGGTGTCTTGGAAGTTTTGGCAGTTGTGAATTTATGGCTTCCCGAAGTTTTGAACTCCTGGAGCCCCGAAGCTAATACGAACTTAGAACCATTCTGACTAGTGCAAAGTTCCTAGACCTTAGTCATATGGGTCCTCTGAAAATCCTCATGGCTACACATTTAACTCTTGGCTGGGAATTTGTTAAGGTCGTGGGAACGATCCCTTGGTCACATGGGTGAAAGGTCTGAAGGTTATGGCCCTTGGTTGCATTCTGCAAGTGTTATACCTCCTAAGTTTTCAAATACTTCAAATGAGGTGTGGGAATACCCCTCGCGCTTCTCCCAAATTTTTATAACTTAAAGAGTTCCTAATCCCTTCACATATTTCTAAGTTTTTGCACACCTTCACACTACCTCTCCTGATCTTAACAAATCCCTTTCTCAGGGGATCCAAATGACTAGAAGTGTAAATATGCACATATGAAAATTGGGCCTATGGTTAGAAAAATCACAGTTATTTTCATTTAATTAGAGCCACTACAAGAGGCTCTAGTACTTACGTGTACAAATCATATTCTACCATACAGGTCCTTAATTTCTGAAATATATGACCAGACGAAATGAAGAGAAACACAGTCAAGTCATCAAACAAACATGCACATCCTTGAAACATTCACGGGATATTCAACCTTATTTTACTATCACAGTTTAGTTTTGCAGGGTATGAGAATACTTATCTATTACAAGATGCAACCAACCAACCGACTGTGGGTGTCCACCTTTCCACCCAACCATAGGCTCAGAGGCATTCATTCTTATCACTCTGGCCACCCCCGTGCCAAGTCATGATATCACTAGGGAACTTTTGTGATTTCCTCAGAGGTTCTTTCTCTGTCACAGCCTTTGCAAGGTTTATGATATGCCTCCTCAACATCAAGCTCACAGTATCTTGTTCGGTTCGCGTTCTCCTGTAACCATAAAATCTTAACAAGCTTTCCTCTCTTCTTCTCAGCTAGAGAGCCTCACACCATCTTCTTATTTTTCTTTTGCATACCCCCCCGGTCATGCCTCTTCCTCGGGAAGGTTATCGACCTATATCATTCCTTCTATCAGAAGGAAACTCAGGTTAGTCTGGGCCTACAAGAAAACTACACCATGTGGTACTTCGGGCTGACTATATTATGTCTCCCTAGTCAGACCCTCCATGCTTCCATTCATTGGGGTGGTTGATGGTTCAACCACCAATAATTTTCTTATTAATTGATTTTTCCTTGGAATCCAAATGAGGCTTATTATTTTCAACAAGGATAATTTGAGGTCATTTTGACATAATGAACCCTCTCCACAGTTTTCTCACTCTTTCCTCTAGCGATATCATGGTCAATACTTCAAGGCTTCACCCCCACAGATAGTTATTAGTAATCCAAGCAACAATACATTTACATTGTTCACATGTCATATCATGGTGATCATAATTAATGATTAATTACAAGCTGGGGAAATAGGGGTGTTACATGCAAGGTATGTAAAGTATTTGTGAACTCCAACACTATTTTACCCCTCTCTTACCGTAGTGTGTTCCATATCATTTATTGGTCATCATAGTTACCAATAGGGTAATATTGTTCCTTGATCCCATCCACAAAAAAATCTCAAGTGGGCTCGGCCCCATATATTCCAGACTCCTATGTGGAACTTTGCTCCCAGTAATTTTCCCACCAATGTTTGATATGGGGGAGAGCCTTAAGGAGTGCAAAGGTGATCTTTTATTTTTCGGAAAAATTGTGAACAAAGAAATAACATTCTAGCAGATTTAACCATTTTTCTAGGGCATCTGCATCAATCTGAACTTCAAATATGGGAATATTAAAATTAACTTGTACCTTGAAAGGAGAGGTTCCTCCAAAGTGGTCGCTTGATTAATATGCACCTACTTTTATCAATAGGCATTGAAGGATATGAGAAACATTATCCATCATTTCGTCCCTCAGTCGCATGAGAGCTTTCTCAAGAAATAGATTAATAGAATAGTTGTCTCTGTCGTCTTTGTTTTATTCTACTATGGAGGGTTTCTTGGGCGTGTGAGAGAAATTTTCCTCAAGAGAGACAAGCTCAATACCCAACTTTCTATACTTGAACCTCATCAGGGACATGCACTAAAAAATGATCAAGAGCAACATGCTCTGATACCACTGATCTGGATTATTTTCAGCACGAAATGAGAGCAGAGATATAATAAAGAAATGTACAGAGATATATCAGATAGTCAATAATATAACAGAGACGTATCAAAGATATAACCATAAATATTGAGATACGATAATGCACAATTTCTATTAATGAGTGAAATGTACAAAACTGTAGAAATACAGAGTGAAAGACTCGCTAGAATGGTGGTAGATTATCTCTGAGAAGATATGTGATTACTATGCTCATTCGAAAGAATATGATTATTACAATGAGGCTCCAAAGTCCTTTTTAACATAAATAAAATCCAAAACCCTAACCCTAGAAGATGAAAATACAACAATTTTGTGAACCCCGTTTTGGGTAGTTTGGTGTATCAATTTTCCAGGGGCATAATTTTGGCATACAATCTTCGTTTGGGGTGCAAGATAGCTTGTTGGAAAGGTATCGAAGAAGAGATTCATTTTGGGGGCTCATTCGGAGCCATTACTTATCTTTGAGGTGCCCAATCGTGACAAAACATAGTTTAGGCCCTCAAAATGGCCCCAGAAGTTTGGGACTTGAAAAAATGCTAAAAATAGTAAATTGCCAAAAAAAAATTTTGAGCCAGTTGGAATAGGTGAGTGGCCATTGATATCCACCTGGATCAATCCTCCCTCCTTAGGAAGAAATGGTCTCCATTTCGTTGAGTTCCCGGGGGATATGGGAAAGCATTTTCTGAATCTGAATCTTGGTGAGTTGTTTGCCTTGTTGGAGAAGTTGTGTTGCTTAGCTCGTTGAAGGCTGTCATGAACCTATTGTTGGCGGGGTTGAATATTTTCAACCGACCTACTGTATCTTGTCTTGAATGGGCAGTGTGTAGGTACCATTGTAGGTGAAGAAAAGATATATTCTTTCTCTTCTACAATCTACTTATGTTGGGAAGAAAGGTCTTGGGCCAAGGTTGCAGTGGTTTCAGTGTCTATCTATTCACCTTTTAAACAGATTGTGAAGAGGTTGATGTAGTATGAGAGATTACATTACAAAACTGTTTTGTTGGGAAAGTAGTCGAAAATACCTCTTATATCTTGTAAATATGACCCCCTAGAGTAACAATGACACTGCGGGGTCGAGACTCATAAATAGCATGGAGCTTCCACATATATGGTTGGCCCAAAAAAACATAATAGACATACAACAAGAAAATATCACATAATACCTCATCCTTGAAGGGGTGCATACCGTATGACAATCGACGTTGTTGGTTGACACGTAGATCTCGTCCTTGGAGAATCCACCCAATGTTGTATGGTTGAGGGTGTGTTGTTTTCGACAATCCCTATTGTTTGACGACCTCTGTCGATATGNTTCACCCACATCTGTGAATGAAAAAGGCACTCCCCCTCTTTAGGATCTGTTAGTTCTTCTGGTTGAATTGTTGTGGTTGTAAAAATAACAGTGGGGTCTATGTCAATCATCTGTCTTCTCCCATTATTTTCTTAATCATATTTTGAATTAGGGTTCGGCTCCTTTTATTTGATCTTGGACACTAATTCTTTTTTTGAGTGACATTCATCAATGTTGTGCTAGGGGATTTTGTGGAAATCGCACCACTTTCCAATGTACTTCTTTATATTTATGTTACCCTTATTTTATTGTGGCTTGGACTCATTTTCTAGAAGTTGTTTGTTAGGGTCGTCTTTACCGTACTTTGGTTGTTGTGGATTTTCATACCCAAACTCCCATTTTTTCGGGTTCCTAAATTTGTACTTGATTTTGACAGCATATTGATAGGAAACTCCCAGTGATGAGATGACTAGGAAATCCATTTCATTTTGGATGTACCTATGCAGAGACCCATGGTATTTCAAAACCAGATGTAGCTCGGATTCTTTGATACCCATCTTGGTGCACAAGGTATGGAAAGTTTTTGTGAACTCTGACACTGTTTGGCCCTTCTTTTCACGATGTGGTCCATCTCATGTACTAGTCGTCATAGTTACCAATAAGGTAATATTGTTCCTTGACCGCATCCATACAAAAATCCCAAGTGGGCTCGACCCCATATATTCCAAACTCCTCTATGGAAGTTTTCTCCCAGTAATTTCCCACCTATGTTTGACATGGGGGAGAGGCTTAAGGAGTGTGAAGGTGATCTTTTCCCTGTCGAAAAAATTGTGAATAGAAAAATAACTTTCTAGAATATTTAACCATTTTTCTAGAGCACCCACATCTATCTGACCTTCAAATACGGAAATATCAAAATTAACTTATACCTTGAAAGGAGAGGTTCTTCCAAAGTGGTTGCTTAATGAAGATGTGCCTGCTGTTATCGACAGCCGTTGAAGGATGTGGGAAAAATTATCCATCATTTCATCCCTCTGTCACATGAGAGCTTGCTCAAGCAACAGATTAATAGAATATTATACTCTGTCGTCTTTCTTTTCTTCCATCATGGAGGGTTTCTTGGGTGTGCAAGAGAAATTGTCCTCAAGAGATACAAGCTCGATACCCAACTTGCTATACTCGAACCTCGTTGAGGACATGCACTGAAAAATGATCAAGAGCATCCTGCTCTGATACCATTGATCCATATTATTTTCGGCACAAAATTAAAGAAGAGATATAATAAATAAATGTACAAGGATGTATCAGATATAGAATAATATAACATAGATATAACCATAAACATAGAGATACAATAATACACAATTTCTATTAATGAGAAAAATGTACAAAACTGTAGAATTACAAAGTGAAAGACTTGCTAGAATAGTGGCATCTTATCTCTGAGAAGATATGTGATAGCTATGCTCATTTGAAAGAATATGGTCATTACAATGAGGCTCTAAAAGTCTTTTTAACATAAAAAAAATCCAAAAATCTAACCTTGAAAGATGAAAAGCCAGTAGTTGTGTGGACCTCGTTTTGGGTAGTTTGGTGTATCAAATTTCCAAGGGCGTAACTTTGGCATACGATCTCCATTTGGGGTGCACTATAGCTCGATGTAAATATATTGACGAGGAGCTTCATTTTGGAGGCTCAATTGGAGCCTTTGTTAATTACTATGTTCCCTATCGTGAAAAAACATCGTTCAGACCCTCAAAATTGCCCCGAAAGTTTGGGACCTGAAAAACTGCTAAAAATAATAAATTCCCAACAAATTGTTTTGAGCCAGTTGGAATAGGTGGGTGGTCATCGATATACACCTCGACCTATCCTCCTTCCTTTGGAATCAATGGTATCCATTGCATTGATTTTCTGAGGGAGAGGGGAAAGCGTTTGGTGAATCTGAATCTTGGTGAGTTGTTTGCCTTGATGGAAACATTGTGCTACTTAGCTCATTGACGGTTGTCATAAACCTGTTGCTAGCAAGGTTGAATATGTTCAACCAACCTGTTGTATCTTGTCTTGAATGGAAAGCGTGTAGGTACCATTGTATATGAAGAAACAATATATTATTTCTCTTCTGTAATCTCCTTCTGTTGGAAAGAAAGGTCTTGGGCCAAGGCTGCAGTGGTTACAATGTCCGTATGTTCA
>JASDQU010102929.1:195155-208136 GCA_032191745.1 Picea mariana | reverse complement strand
TTGTTCTTATCCTTTCTTAGCATAGTAACTTCACACTATTGAGGAATTTTCACAAGTTTCAAGGATAATATTTCTTCTCTTACTATTTCTGGAGTAGGTTCTCTACTCTCCTTCATGGATAGTTTTTTTTAAGCCTTCTTGTGTTCTTTCAATTTCAACAGCTAAGTCTCTGGTCCTTTGTTGCTTCAACTTGTCCTCTTATTCTTTTACTAAGTGAATTATTCTATTATCCATGAAATCCCTTAATTATTTATTTTTTTGTTCTATATCTTCCTCTTCTTCTCTCCTCCGGATCTAATCTCTCTCGATCCAAGTATTTCCTAACAAAAGTGCAAAGGGAGCATTGTTCTCAGCAAACTTAATGACATTGAATTCTTCATCTGTTGATGTTCTATGAGAAATCATAGGTACATGGGTAAGTATTCCACATAGCGTTATCGACTTTCCTTTAAACAATCCTATTCCTCCCAATGAAGGAATCATAGCAGGTTTTCCTAATATTTCCCTAGTACTTTCTATCATAATATTCACCTATGTTTCTGCATCCAATACACAGTCTATGTCAAAGCCTCCAATTCTTGTTTCTATGCACACTTTATTTTTTAAAATATTTGATAAACTGATGTCTCTGTGATCATTCAATGTTTCTTTTATCTGCAATAATATAGCCTTTGATTCTTTCTGGTTCTTTAGCATATTCTTAGTCTCTTGACCTTCCTCATGGTCTTCTTGTCTCATGTTCATCTTCTCAACTTTAGCAATCATTCTAGGGGAATATAAAACTTCATGTCGAGTAGCTTTACAACAAATGGAAATAGGACTTATACCAGGGCATTCCTTAGCAAGATGTCCCGGTATTCTACAATTATAACATAATCTCAATCCTCTCTTTTAAACGACCCCCAACATTTCTTGTACTACGCACTAGGATCATAGTGATAGACCTGCAAAAAAATATTTCTAGGATCTTGCATCCATTTGCTAGTCCAAAAATTCTTTCTATGTATAGGGATAACCTACATTTCACTATTTTTATCAGATCTATTTAGATCATATCTTCTTTCTTCTAATTGTGCCCTAGTTTTCAGACTAGGACAAAATTTATCAAACATACCTAGATCCATTATTTCGAAATGAAAATGTCCACTTATATTACTTTTATCAGAGCACAAATATTTAAGATCTTACCTCTTTTCTTCAAATCAGACTTCTCTTCTTAGTATAGATCTTCACAAGTCAAGCAGAGTACTGCACACTACAACAATAGATCTACCCACAGAGCTTTCTCTTTTCCTTAGTTCCCAGAATCACAGTTTCAGGTCCCGGCAATAGAACCATTTGTTGGCACAGGGGCAGACCCAGGGTTCAACGCTTCAACAATGCACCAACAAAACCCTAACTATCGGCCCTTTTAGCAACACCTGCGAAGCAGATGAAGTCTCACCCGAGGTAGAGGCAGGGGGGTTGCAAGACTCAAGTGTCTACAAAATAGCTGGGACACAGATCTGTGATCACAATGCTTTAACAAAGAACTTAGCAATTAATATTTATTAAGCTTTAATCCTTTATTCACATTGTAGGTAAAACCCTAATTGCAGAACAATGCAATATTCAACAAGATCTAAGCATATCTGACCATTTAGCACATACCATCAACAGATCTAGCATTCATAAAAGTTATTAAGCACTAAGATTACTATATCAGAGGCATTTAACATACATAAAGATTCAACACTAAGCATAAATCACATCATTGACACAAAGCAATCACAACACAGGATATACGTGGTTCACCTCCAGCGTGGGGCTACGTCCACCAACTCTTCTTCTCTTTATTATCTTCTTTCAATGCATAGAGCCACAAAGTCAACTCCGCATAGGTCAGGATATCTACATGCACCTCGCCAAATAATCCTTCCCTGAGTTTGGTTACAACACAAATACTTCTTACATAGCCTCTACACAACATTCTTACAATCACTTGCACTTAGCTCTGCAAGTCTTAACCCATAGTATGCACAAATCCTCTAGCTCTACACTAAGCCAATTCTACTAGGTTTCTCTACTACTTTCTTACAATTCCTATATATCTATTTATACATTACATGATCTAGGTGGATATTGGTGGCCACCCACCTTTTCTAGCTGGCTCAAAACAATTTTCTGGCAATTTTGGCAATTTACTATTTTTAGTAGTTTTTAACTTCCGGGGCCATTTTGAGGGCCCAAATGAAGGTTTTTCAAGATTTAGGTTCTCAATGATAGTCAAAGGCATAATTGAGCCCCCAAAATGAATCTCCTCGACGATACCTTTCCAATGAGCTATCACATGCCTAAAATGGAGATCGTATGCAAAAGTTACGACCTCGAGAATTTGATGTACTAACTTACCCAAATGGGGCCCACATGAATTTTGGAACTTCATCTCCTAGGGTTAAGTTTTTGGATGTCTAGGGTTTTTGGCANATGCACCCTTTATTTTTTAAAATATTTGATAAATTGATGTCTCTGTGATCATTCAATGTTTCTTTTATCTACAATAATATAGCCTTTGATTCTTTCTGGTTCTTTAGCATATTCTTAGTCTCTTGACCTTCCTCATGGTCTTCTTGTCTCATGTTCATCTTCTCAACTTTAGCAATCATTCTAGGGAAATATAAAACTTCGTGTCGAGTAGCTTTACAACAAAGGGAAATAGGACTTATACCAGGGCATTCCTTATCAAGATGTCCCGGTATTCTACAATTATAACATGATCTCAATCCTCTCTTTTAAACGATCCCCAACATTTCTTGTACTACGCACTAGGATCATAGTGATAGACCTGCAAAAAAATATTTCTAGGATCTTGCATCCATTTGCTAGTCCAAAAATTCTTTCTATGTATCGGGATAACCTACATTTCACTATTTTTATCAGATCTATTCAGATCATATCTTCTTTCTTCTAATTGTGCCCTAGTTTTTAGACTAGGACAAAATTTATCAAACATACCTAGATCCATTATTTCGAAATGAAAATGTCCACTTATATTACTTTTATCAGAGCACAAATATTTAAGATCTTACCTCTTTTCTTCAGATCAGACTTCTCTTATTAGTATAGATCTTCACAAGTCAAGCAGAGTACTGCACACTACAACAACAGATCTACCCACAGAGCTTTCTCTTTTCCTTAGTTCCCAGAATCACAGTTTCAGGTCCCAGCAATAGAACCATTTGTTGGCATAGGGGCAGACCCAGGGTTCAATGCTTCAACAATGCACCAACAAAACCCTAACTATCGGCCCTTTTAGCAACACCTGCGAAGTAGATGAAGTCTCACCCGAGGTAGAGGTAGGGGGGGTTGCAAGACTCAAGTGTCTACAAAATAGCCGGGACACAGATCTGTGATCACAATGCTTTAACAAAGAACTTAGAAATTAATATTCATTAAGCTTTAATCCTTTATTCACATCGCAGGTAAAACCCTAATTACAGAACAATGCAATATTCAACAAGATCTAAGCATATCTGACCATTTAGCACATACCATCAACAGATCTAGCATTCATCAAAGTTATTAAGCACTAAGATTACTATATCAGAGGCATTTAACATACATAAAGATTCAACACTAAGCATAAAACACATCATTGACACAAAGCAATCACAACACAGGATATACGTGTTTCACCTCCAGCGTGGGGCTACGTCCACCAACTCTTCTTCTCTTTATTATCTTCTTTCAATGCATAGATCCACAAAGCCAACTCCGCATAGGTCAGGATATCTACACGCACCTCGCCAAATACTCCTTCCCTGAGTTTGGTCACAACACAAATACTTCTTACATAGCCTCCACACAACATTCTTACAATCACTTGCACTTAGCTCTGCAAGTCTTAACCCATAGTATGCACAAATCCTCTAGCTCTACACTAAGCCAACTCTACTAGGTTTCTCTACTAATTTCTTACAATTCCTATATATCTATTTATAAATTACATGATCCAGGTGGATATTGGTGGCCACCCACCTTTTCTAGCTGGCTCAAAACAGTTTTCTGGCAATTTTGGCAATTTACTATTTTTAGTAGTTTTAAACTTCCGGGGCCATTTTGAGGGACCAAATCAAGGTTTTTCAAGATTGAGGTTCTCAATGATATTAAAATTCATAATTGAGCCCCCAAAATGAATCTCCTCGACGATACCTTTCCAATGAGCTATCACATGCCTAAAATGGAGATCGTATGCAAAAGTTACGACCTCGAGAAGTTGATGTACTCACTTACCCAAATGGGGCCCACATGAATTTTGGAACTTCATCTCCTAGGGTTAAGTTTTTGGATGTCTAGGGTTTTTGGAATTCCTGCTTATTGTAAAAAGGCCTTCAGAGCCTCATTATAATCATCTTCTTGCGAATGCAAGTAGCCATCACATCTCTTCTCAAAGATAAGGTGCCACCATTCTAGCGAGTCTTTCACTCTGTATTTTTACAATATCTATACATTTCTTTCATTAATATAAATTGTGTATTACTATATATCTGTGTTTATGGTTGCATCTATAATACATTTTTGTTATATTATTGAATATCTGTGATATCTATGTGCATTTCTTTATTATATCTCCGATCTCATTTCATGCCGAAAATAATCCGGATTATTACAAATGGGGCCTAAACATGGGTAAACCCATGGGCCGACATCCCATACCCATTACATAAAACTTAAACCTAAAAATCCCACAAAATGGGGCGATATCCCATGATCTTCTCTTCTCATGGCGCTTCATCTTTGAATAACATGTCGAAGTCCCAAAAATGGTTAAACATGACCAAGGTTCTCCAAAACTTTGTCAAGGGTCAACAGGGTCGGTAGTTAGGGTTTTGTTCGTGCATTGTTGAAGCGTTGAACCCTACGTCTTCCCCTGTTCCAACAAATGGTTCTATTTCTGGGACTGGAAACTGTGATTGCTGGGAATTAGAGAAAAGAGAAACCTCCGTGGGTAGATATGTTGTTGTAGTGCACAGTATTCTACTTGAATTGTGAAGCTTTGTGCTAAGAGAAGGAATCCTGATCTAGTAAAGGTAAGATAAGTGGAATTTTTTTCTTTGAAAGTATGTATCTAGGTATGTTTAATATATTTGGTCCTAGTCTCAAAACTAGGGCACAGTTAGAAGAGAGAAGATTTTATATGAATAGATTTGATAGAAATAGTGAAAGATATGTTATTCCTATGCATAGAAATAATTTGTGGACTGACAAGTGGATGTAGGACCCTAGAAAGGATTTTTTCACATTGCAGTCCATCACTGTGATCCCAATGTGTAGTACAGGAAAGGTTGGGGATTGTTTAAGACAAAGAGAGGATTGACACTATGTTATAACTACAGAAGACCGAGACATATTGCTAAAGAATGCCCTAGCATAGGTCCTGTTTGTCTTTGTTGTAAAGCTATTGGTCATGAGGTTTTGGATTTCCCTAAAATGATTGATAAAGTTGAAAATATGAACTTGAGACAAGAAAACCATGAAGAAGGTCAAGAAACTAAGGATATGTTAGAGAATCAGAGAGAATCAGAGACTATGTTATTACAACTAAAAGAAACATTGAATGATCACAAAGACATCAGTCTACCAGAGATCTTAGAAGAAAAGAAGTGCATAGAAACAAGAATAGGAGACTTCGACATAGACTATGTCTTGGATGAGGAAACACAAGTGAACATTATGCCATAAAGTACTTGAGAAATTTTGGGAAATCTTGCTATGATTCGTTCATTAGGAGGGATAGTACTGTTTAAAGGAAAGATGATAATCCTATGTGGAAGAATTACTCATGTACCTCTAATTGCTCATGGAGCATCAAATGAAGAAGACTTTGAGGTCATTAATTTTTTTGAGAACAACACTCCTTTTGCACTTTTGTTAGGAAAGAATTGCATTGAGGAAGATCATATCCAGAGGAAAGCAGAAGAAGAAGACACAGAACAAAAAAAGAAAGAATGAAGGGACTTCATAGTTGAGAAAATAGAGCGACTAATACAAGAAAAAGAGGAAAAGTCGAAGAAACTAAGGGCCAGAGACTTAAATATCGAAGTTGAAATAAAACAAGAAGGCTTAAAGAACCTATCCATGCAGGAGAGAAGAGAACCTAGTCTAGAAGTAGTAAGAGAAGAGATATTGCATGTGAAACTTTTGAGAGAGGATCAACAGTGTGAAGTTACTTTTCTAAGAGAAGATGAGAATACAAATGGAATGAGGAATCCAGAAACTCATATCATAGGGAAGAAATCCAGAAAGCTCAGTAAGAAGAAAGAAAAGTTAGAAAGACTGTAGGAGGTTCCAGTGAAGACTTCGCAGGAAGCAGGCTTGCATAAATTGAACATCACCGAAATAGCATAACAACATAGAATGCCACTTCGCCATGACAAAGCTATATGACTGTTGGAGGTATCTCAACCATTAGAACGATGCTCCAGAACAGTTAGAAATGTAGCTATTGTAGAAATATTGCCATGAGACCATTGAGACCACGCCATAACGGATGGAATCGTATTGATTGAGGATTTTTGATTTGTTGGAGGAACCCATTACGACATTGTTTATTTAATTCGTCGAATGCCTCATCGGGGAAAATTTTACAATTTGTGATTATTTGAGTGAACAGAGAATTGATTTCTATCACGTTATTCTTTTGAGACCTCTCCATCCATTTTTCTTACATTGAGTATCCGTTCTGCTACCCCATATATTTGATCACGAGCATGCATGTCGGGCGACCTTATCACAATAGAGAAGTCTTTGGAGGAGATCATAATATACCCTATGGCTGAGAAATTTATGTCTATGGGAGTAAAATCCTCATCAATGTGAGGTTTGCATGCATCCCCTTCGACTGGGCATCGATCTAGGCCATCTAGAACTGCGATAGAGAAGAGAAGCAAGCACTGCGACGACCTGGAAAATGCGAAGTTGATCCTGTCGGTATTTCCCAACTAAATTCCACCATATTTTTGGTGTGGTTAGTCGTGATAACGTCTCACATGAATTCAAGTACACGCTCATCACTGCGTACCTCCTGAAGGGGATACGCACAGTTGGAGCACAACTAGGATTGATCCCTGATCTTAAGATCAATGACTTTAACGTAGGAGATAGGAATAATTATGCACTGCTTGCACCACATAGGTACTTAACAAAGACGACTAGGAAGAAGCCGAATATATTCCCCCAGTCGTGGATGAAGGAGATCATGAGGTCCACCATCCTCAACGTCATGAAGATACCCCACTTCGATAGACATCAAGAGGTTAATGCGTGCGTTAAACTTCTCCTATTGTGCTACCATGGAGGTTATCTCTTGTTAGAAATGTGTGTGACTATGGATCCAACTCTAATCCACATGATCACTGGATTGAGAGTGCAGGGACCATACCCTCACCAGTTCTATCCAAGGAAGGCTGCAAATTGCTCCCTGGCACATCGTATAAAGGAAACCTATGACAATGTGGAGAAGGGGAATGAAGGCTACAAGGTATCCTCCATATAAGATGGAACAATGCATCTAGATTGTCAGTTGATCACTAAAAAGATCTTTAGGAAGAACAAACCAATGCATGTTACAAAGTTCATCGTCGACCTCACAGGGAAGTGCATCGAGGGAATGCAGATGAACTGGGCGAGCTACCTCGTCAACGAGTTGGAGAAGGACTATCGTGAAGTACAAGACCAAGGCTATGAGTTCTACTTCAGCTGGTTACTCATTCTTATATCATTTTTTGCTTGGGAGATGTTGGGGGGAGTGAAATTCCTAGAAGTCGAGCTATCAGAACCACTGGCTGTGAGGTTCACCACCTTGTGGTATACAAGTGATATGGAGAAGTAGTGGCAGTCAGATGCTGTCTTCCACACTTACTACTTACAACTCCTACAAGCCATTGAATACTTTCCTTGAATGACGTCGAATACACTCCATAGGTTCAGACCACTCACGAAGTTCCGCACAGACCAACACTTCATATATATCACCGCACGTGGGGACAAAAATAAGGAGGAGCTGCAGTATTACTACAAATTGACTGAGGAAGATATGGAGGAGATAACCAAGAAATGGCCTACATAATTCCTTGTACTAGTTGGAGATGCAGAACTCTCTAACCCTGACCTCATCGAAAGTCTTCTGGTCACCAGGACTGAGTGGGATGGACTGAGAAGTGCTAAGAAAAAGAAAAATAAGTAAGAAGTTCAAGAGATAAACATCACATCGGAGGAAACTGCGCCTGACTCACCTGGAGGAGGAGGAGGTGATGAAGTAAACCAAGAATATGGAGGGGAAGAAGACAAGAAAGAAGAGGGTGAAGTGACACCACCAAAAGATCCCCTTATAGAGGTTGAGATATCAAAGAAAAGGAAGGTTTCTATGAAGAAACCCTCAACACGAAAGAAGTCATGAGCCAATAAGCCTCAGTTGTAGAATGTGCTCGCGGTGGATGATATTGACCTCATCATTGCAGCTATAGTAGATGCTTCGGAGGATATCTTGCAGCAAAACGAAGCAAATTAGGAGAAAATGTATGATAGAATCGAGGTGGAGCTGAAGAGGGTACAACAAGCTCTCTATTCGATCCGCGCAATGTCTACTGCGGCATCATCATCAGAAGCTGTAGATTTGGGGGATGATCTCACCCAACTATGAAGGATAAAATATGTTATAGAGGCTCACCTTCATCGAGTACAAGAAGAAAAAGAGCATGCCATAGAGGCCTTGAAGCAAGCAAAGGAGGAATCCCTAGAGCAACATCGGGTTGTGCAGCAAGAGAAATATTACCTTAGAGAAAATTTTGAAGAGGACAGAGAGCAGATCTAGATAGAAAAAGACCAACTGCTCGTGGATCAGATTGGGGTTAGAGAAGAAGTCACTAGAGCACTTCACTCTGTGCCAGGATTGGCGCAGATGGAAGAAGAGATAGTTGAGAGCCAAGTGGGGAATCTTGCTGAGGCCATTCAGCAATTTCAATCAAGAGTAGTAGAGTTAGAACTATAGGCAGTGCCTATCACCCCGCAAGACGTAAGAGATTAGAGGGAAGAAACTGCCAGGAGTGAAATAGAAAAAATCAAAGCATTGGCTTTAGAATGCAAGAAATTAAGTGACTAAAGTGCGCATACTTATGAGTGCCTTGTATAATACCTGGAGCTGAGGATATTGGAGGCACAAATCCAGGAGTTGAAGCAACAGGAATCAACAGTGCAAGCACAGCCGAAGCAACTTATAGTTGTTGAGAAAATGAAGAGATCGCAGGAGAAGCGCGCAGTTCAGCAGCAGGTCACTGCTATCCAGAGTAGAGTGATGGAGGTGACACAACAACTCTAGCCGATGCAAGATGAAGTCTACACCATCTTTGAATAAATTGAGGGACAAGGATCACAGCTGGAGCATGTGGTCGAAGCAGTGGAACAACGCCTGGAAGGGCTTGTCACTGAGCAAGTCATTCAGGATTTTTTCGAGTAGGAGGCTTTGGCGAAGAAGCAAGTCGAGGGAGCTCGAGATAACCTTGAAGCCTTAAAAGTGGTTTTACCGAGATCAAAGTGACTCAGGATGAGTCACAAGTGAGTGTTGGGGGTCTATTGGCCCTCGACCAAGTTTTGTGGAAACATTGGTTGTGTTTGACCATTTTTGGGACTTCGACAGCTTGTTCGAATACGGAGCGCCTAGGCGAAGCGAAGATCATGGGATCTCACCCTTTTTGTGATATTTTTGGGTTTTAGGGTTTATGTAACAGGTATGGGATGTCAGCCCATGGTTTTACCCATGCTTAGGCCTATTTTGTAATGTATAAATAAGTAGTTAGGCGATGTAAGAAGTAGACCTAGAAAGTCGATGGATTAGTGCTAATATTAGCTATGTGCAAGAAGATGTGTTAGGGATTGCAGAGCTAAGTGCAATCATTTTGTAAGTGCTTGATGCAGAAAGACTTTGTAAGGCTTTGTGATTTGAGAGAACTCGGGGAAGGAGGATCTGACGAGGTGCACGCAAATATCCTGTCCTATGTGGAGTTGGCGTTCTGGCTTGGTGCATTTAAGTAGATTGGAAAATACTAATAAGAAGAGAAGAATAATGGTGAATGTAGCCCCACATTGGGGTGAACCACGTATATCCTGTGTTGATGTGATTTTTGCAATGTTTTTTATCTTGTTTATGTATTTATCTACTTAGTGCACTGATCTTAATGTGTAATAGATAGATCTACCGATGCTTAGTTCTTTAGGTATGAATGAGTGTTAGATATTCTCGGATGTTATGTACTGAATGGTTGGATGTACTTAGATCTTGATTAATACAACGTTGTTCTATAATAAAGGTTTAATTTGTGATGTGAATAAGGTTTAAAATGATAATGCTAAGTTCTTTGTTAAGTTTTGTGATCACAGATCTATGTCCCAGCTATGTTGTAGACACTTGAGTCCTGCAACCCCCCGTGCCTCTACCTCGGGTGAGACTTCATTTTCTTTGTAGGTGTTGCCGAAAGGGCCGATAGTTAGGGTTTTTTTGGTGTGTTGTTGAAGCATTGAACCCTAGGTCTTCCCTTGTGCCAACAGGGCTATGGAGTCATCTTGAAAATGAAATCTTGAAATTCTTCTTCTTTCATGGAGTTATCTTCAAACTTCAATATAAATATTGCCTTATTGTGCAAAATTGAAAAAAAACATATGCATATATGACCTACCTACCCTAACTTACTTGAAAGAAAGGGGAACCTTAGGTGTAGACAGATTTTCAATGGAGTCATTCAAGCATCCAACTGACTTGTAGAATGAGCTCCTGAATTGGGAAATATGTTGAGGTCGCTACAAAATGATAAAAAGCATGCCCAAAGTATATTGTGATGAGACTGAGCAAGATGTGCTTGAATTCTGATTGTATTTCTTGGCCAACAATGCTTTGGAACCATGATTCAATTAAATCAACTTTTATTTCCTCAAGAATATTGTTTTCTTTGATTGGATAAGGAGTTTCCAATGTGAGAATAATTTCATATTTTTCCTTATTATCAACCACATCTAAGATTTTTGTTTCAACATCAATTCCTTGAATTATTTCTTTCTTTGTACAATGATCATGCCTCTGTAGTGAGGCTGCAATGGTGAACCGTTGGTGAAATTTTGTGGGGAACTCTAAGACCATATTTTGTTGTTAATCAATAACTTCATGATATTCATAAATAAAATGTATCATCCATGATTCCTTTTTCTTAAAATGTCTTTCCTTTGATGCTAGTAAAATGATTTCTTCATGAAACTCTGCTTCAGCAAAATAATCAACATAATACAAATCTGATATAAAGTGATGATTTCCATCCCTCCGATGTAAACATTGTTGTTGTGGCTCGATGTCCATTGGTTGTATTATTTGATACTTTTCTACAATATTTTCAAACTGAATTAAGTCTTCATGTTCATCCTTGATTTCACTATAATCATAATTCTCAAATTGAGCACATGAGAGGCTGAAATTTACCTCCCATGAATCATATGGAGGATGGTGTTCTTACTGAATTGGAAATTTAGTGTTTTCATTTTCTGTTTCAAGATCAGGATCTAAAATAAAATTTTCATTTCTTTCCTCAAAGTTTTTTTCTAAATTCATTCCTCCATTGTCTTGGATAAATTTCAAGGGGTCTGATATGTTGGCACTGGTTTCAAGAAAAAATATTTCAATGAGTTGATCTCACTGCATTAATTATTTCCAGTTATGTTTTCCCTCTTGCCTCAATAGAAATCTAAAATTTGTGGGCAAAGCATTTTCATAACAACTGAAAATAATGACATCATTTGGAAAAATTTCTTGAGGAATCTCATGAATAACTTTCATAAATATGAAAGAAAAATATTTAATTGTTTCTTCTTTGTTCATCCCGGTTTCAACCAACTCCGAGAAAATAGAATATGTATCTTTTCTTGAGATATATTTCGACAAACAAGTTTTCTAGTACATCCCAACTAGTGATGGTTCCGAACATTGATGAATAAAACGATTCACTGGCATATTCTTTTAAAGTCAAGATAAATAGCCGACATGAAAAATCATTTTGAGCCACATTAAAAATTTCACAAGCACTTTCAAATTTAATAAAATGTTTCTTTGCATCTTTTGAAAAGTTCCTGCAGAATGCCAGAAATTTGTCCATGGAGATATTTGGCAAGGGGTGAACTTCTCCTTGCAAACTCAATGGGCTTCTGTGCAACCTTTTCTTTCTTTGGATACTTTCTCCTTTTAATGTTCCTTGAAAAACTTCTATTGATGGAGAAGGAAAAATCTCTTTATAGGATGAGAAACATTCCTCGGAGGAGTTTTCATATACATATTCCTGAAATTTTGATATCTTTTTAGTGAAGTCACCAGCGGATATTTCTTTAAGATATTGATTTTTGAGGATGGAGTTGTCAGGGAGATCATCCTTCCAAATATTTGGTGGTTTTCTGGTTACATAAAGTTTTTCAAAACTGATTTGTGACTGAAATTTCAACAATGAACCTTCAAGGCCTTTTAATGTTATTTGAACAAGTTTCTCCAAAACCCAATTCATATTGAATCAATCTCTAAATTTTCTCTCAAACTGCAACCAAACTGCTTCTGGTCTTCCAATAATATGTGATCCAAAATGTATCATATCTCTTGAAAATAAATCATTCCCCGAGTATGGTTGCCAAAAATGTTGATGCTTGAATTCATCAGGATTGAAATAACAATGTCATAAGGACATTAGTCCCCCTTCATTTTTAAATATTTGGTTGTCCTCTTTGGCTAAAATATACATCTTTCAATATCTTGATGTAGGGAGATTCCTAGAAAGAAAACCCCAAATATTTATTGCTTGGATTTATATGTGAATGGTTCTTCAATAACACAATATGATCTTTATGTGCAGCAAAGGTATTTTAATAAGAAAAGATTGAACGAGGGATTCAACATCATAATTAAATTGTGATCAACATCAC
>JASDQU010102929.1:183304-195135 GCA_032191745.1 Picea mariana | reverse complement strand
TCTTTGGCTAGACTTATCTGGAAAGAAGTCTTTAGCTCTTGGAGATTTTCCACTTCTTTCTTGAGCCTACTGATTTCAGACTCTTGCAGGTTCATTCTTTCCATAGATTTAGCTAAGTCTGTTGCTCCCTCTGGTAGGGGCACTGATGTGGCAGATGGAATGGCTGTCACTGTCGATGTGCTTAATCTGGAAATTGGGATAGCGCTCAATGGAATGCCTTCCATTGGCTTTGTCTTCTCTTTCTCCTTGAGCAGTCTCTCTATCTCTGCCTCCATCTCCTTTAACTGCGCATTTTGCTCCAGGAGTAATTTCAGCATCTCATCCTTTTCGCCTTCCATTTCAGCTATTTCTTTCGTCTGTGGGTCTTCTGTTGGAGGGAGATTTAGCTGCTTTCTCAATGCGACGATGTCAGCATTCTTCTTTTTAATCATTTCTTCGGCAGCCTTGACGTTCGCCGGGTCATAACCAATCTTGAGGACCAGCTCCTCTAGAGTCTTTATCTTGTTGTCTTTCGCGAAGGAAGACATCTTCTCTAGCTTCAGTTGGGTCCGGGCATTGCTCAATGCTATCCTATATTTTGACGCAGAAGTTGCAATGCGGGCTAAAGTGTGAGAAATCATTTCCCCAGTTTGCTTATGCAGATCCATTTGATCTGTCGGATGCACATCTTTTGCTTGGAACTCAAACGTGGCCCTTTTGTAGTCTGATATATCTTTGGGATCCGGCACTTGTGCATGGAGGTACACCATATGCATCCTGCCCTTTTCTGTATCGAATGTCGAGAGAAGTCTGTGCTAGGCTGTGGATGACTGCTTTTGGAATTGTGCATAAGCGCTGCTGGTGAGCGACTGGTTCCTTTTCTTAATCAAGTCATATTTTTCAAAAATGCCCAACTTGGGCCCAGTCTTGCTTGGTGGAGTAGCCAAGGGAGAATCCGTGGATTTTACTACTACTTCTTTAAGCTGACTAGAGATGAAAGATGAAGTGAATTGCTTGGCCCCAGTGGTTGTCACTGTGGTAGTCACTGTGGTAGCTTCCGCTGTCGTGCCGATCGTTGAAATTGTCTTCAGCTTTTTAGAGTGAATTTGAAATTCCTCCATTGATACCTCTGTTACAGGAGGATATGACTCCTGTCGGGGCCTCTTCTCCTTGAGGACCTGTGGCGTCGTGGCGGGTAGCGTACTTGTTGAGGGCCCCTGTTGTTCCAAATCCAACAAAGTGTTAGGCAGCCAGACTACCTGATTCACAAATTTCTCGATCTCGGGCTTGGACTCGTGCACATAAGGGGCATTTTTGTTTTTTACCCTCATGTCCGAAATGATCCCGTGGGGATCATAGTGCCAGACGAAACTCGTGGAGAATTTCATTTCCTTCAAAATTCGGTCTGCTTCCTCCCTTGCGCCCTGGTTATTGCATATAAAAGGACCAATTTGTCCTTTGAGTCTCAACTGTTGCTTTTTATTAAGTGAAACAAAATGAATATCATCAGAGTTCATAATCTGCCTTATATATTCTAATGCGAGAATTCTTACCGATAAATATCGGGGCAGTTTATAGGGCGTCAATTCGCACCCAAAGACTCTGATCTCTGTGTGATTCTGGCATAAATACCAGTCTCCTGTCTGAACGTTGTCCGAGAGATGCAGGATCCTCTGGACTTCATCATTAATCTTTGGCTCAGGCATGCCACGTAACATACTCACCGCTGGGTGGTAAAATTGGTCAATGAATGCCGTGAAGTCGTATTCGACTGAATTTTGCTTCAGGAGAGAGGTCCACGCTGTGACTGGCTGAGGCTTCCCGTCGGCGTCCATCTTATGCATGGAGAAGTTGAACTTGTCGGTTTGGAAATAGAGGAACATGTACGCCAGAATGGATGAATACCTGAACACGCCTTTGATGGAAAAATTGACGAACTGCTCATGGATGTTATTGGCCAGGAAGGTGCTGTAGTCGAATTGCGTGGTTGGCCTTTCATCGTTGGAGAAGATGGACAGAAAACCCAAGATGGGCTCATCCACCCACTGATCAGAGTAGTATCCAAGCAGAGCACACACAGCCGAAATAATCTTATTCCCTTTGATGAAAAACATTGAAGAAAGATACGGGGGATTGGTGGTCGGGATTGGAGCGGAAGTGGGAAAAAACAACTCAAAAATCTAAGCTCTTTGCGAGAAAGTCATTTTCTGGTAGAGCTCGGTGAGGACTTCTAAGTTAAAAGGGGACGTGGATTCAGCTTGGGTGATTTGTAACATCTGGTCAATATCCTCAGGGGTGATGAAGAAAAGAGCGTCTCCGGATGAAGAAATGATGGCCTTCTGGTCGGGCAAGTAGTGGACCTGGCAGCGGAGGGAAAACTCGGGGAAGTTATGGATTTGGGGGAACATATATAAGGGAAAATTGGACTCCCAGAGCCCAATTTCGTTGCTCTGGTCCAGGAAAACCTCCTGGAGCCATGACTGGAGATCAGAGAAGTCAAAACTGCAAATGGTATCGGCTATCAACCGGTCCTTATCGACCAGGGGAATCTTATCCGGGTCCACCGAAGGAGGAATGAATAGATTCTCTTCCTCTTCAGCCGGATTTATCTTGGACACCATTTTGGCAACAGTACCTGCAACAAACAATGTTAGTGGGGTCTACTGGTGGTGGAGGAAAGTGACGGGGAAGCAATGGGAAGACGATAGATACGTTCTCTGGTGCGATGGATGGTTCTGGAGCGAGGGATGAATAACGAGTGAAAATGGGCACAATGGTGTTTTTATTCGAAACTGGGTCGGTCGGACGTGGGAAAATGGCCAGCATGACAACGGGCATGTTATCCCGACATTAATGTGCAACGGGCCACTTGGGGTGATATGGCAGGTGACGGTAAACATCATATATGGACGACTGACGTGGAGGTTGGTGATTGGGGGTAAAAGTCGCCAAAGGGGGATGCTTATGAGTGAAGGGAGTTATGGGACTGACAACCTGGATGGACAGAAGTTATGGGAAGTGACCCGAACCCAGTAGCAAGTGGGTCGAGTGGGCTTAGTGGAGGATGACATCCAGGGGTGATGGGATGTCAGGCCGCATGTGAAGGATGGGACTTCTGCACCAATAAGACAACGCCACCTGTAAAAGGGGCCTGCCTCAAAGAAAATTCATTTCGGACCCCCCCCCTTTGGTTAAAAGTAGAACACCTGGGGGGGGTCCGGAATCAGTCACGAACCATTGATCTGGGTGCTTGTCTGATGACCATCTAGATCTGCGTGCTCCTTAATATCAATTCTGGACCCCCCCCTTCCATTAAAAGCAGAACGGAGGGGGGGGGTCCGGAATCTAATGTGGACCACCAATTTGAGTGCTGGATTAAGAGCCGTCCAGATCTGCGCCCGATTTATAACCAATTCTGGACCCCCCCCTTCGTTAAAGGCAGAATGGGCGGGGGGGTCCGGAATCCAATATGGACCGTGGATTCGCGCATCCTGCTCTGGGTCGTCCAGATCTGTGCAAGCATTACCATCGATTCTGGACCCCCCCCCTTTTGATTAAATGTAGAACGGACGGGGGGTCCGGAATGCTATATGAACCGTTGATCCAAGCGCTGTGATCTGAACCATTGAAAACTGTTCGAGGCATAAAGCAGGAGGGGGGTGACATATATTGGGGGAAAAACTTAGGATAGGCTTGTTTTATCGGTTTTTCTCCGATTTTTCTCATAAACACCACCAAGGGGACATCATTTCAACTACACTTAGGCATTGGGGTCATAGGGTAACATATTTATCAATCTGGTTTATTTGGGCAAGGCGTCCAAGCAGTAAATCTACATTCTAACCTACTTTCACAAGACAAATAACCCAGATTAAACTGTTGGGTTAAGGTATTATTTTTCCTAAGGGCTATCTGATCAGGGTTAGATGGTCTTATCAGATGTATTCACTAATTCTATCCTAGGGGCTATCTGATCAGGATTAGATGGTATGATCAGATGTATTCACTAGCCTATCAACATTGAAAATTTAAAGGAACTTGGTCATGCTTGAAAGGTATGACCAAGTCACTGTTATTGCATGGGGCTTTTTATTTCAAATCTTTTTGCCCTCTTTTCTTTTTATTTTTATTTTTATTTTTCTTTTTCTTTTTTCTTTTCTCTTTTCTTTTTCCTTTTTGCAAAAAAAATGAAAAATGAATTTCCAATAAGAACACTAGATACAGATAATATCAATAACATTCAAGTGATAAGTTGATTCCCATAATTTATGGGGTGATAACATAGTACATCCCAGCTAGTGATGGTTCCGAACATTGATGAATAAAACGATTCACTGGCATATTCTTTTAAAGTCAAGATAAATAGTCGACATTAAAAATCATTTTGAGCCACATTAAAAATTTCACAAGCACTTTCAAATTTAATAAAATGTTTCTTTGTATCTTCTGAAAAGTTCCTGCAGAATGCCAGAAATTTGTCCATGGAAATATCTGGCAAGGGGTGAACTTCTCCTTGCAAACTCAATGGGCTTCTGTGCAACCTTTTATTTCTTTGGATACTTTCTCCTTTTAATGTTCCTTGAAAAAATTCTATTGATGGAGAAGGAAAAATCTCTTTATAGGATGAGAAACATACCTCGGAGGAGTTTTCATATACATCTTCCTGAAATTTTGATATCTTTTTAGTGAAGTCACCGGGGGATATTTCTTTAAGATCTTGATTTTTGAGGATGGAGTTGTCAGGGAGATCATCCTTCCAAATATTTGGTGGTTTTCTGGTTACATAAAGTTTTTCAAAACTGATTTGTGACTGAAATTTCAACAATGAACCTTCAAGGCCTTTTAATGTTATTTTTACAAGTTTCTCCAAAACCCAATTCATATTGAATCAATCTCTAAATTTTCTCTCAAACTGCAACCAAACTGCTTCTGGTCTTCCAATAATATGTGATCCAAAATGTATCATATCTCTTGAAAATAAATCATTCCCCCAATATGGTTGCCAAAAATGTTGATGCTTGAATCCATCAGGACTGAAATAACAATGTCATAAGGACATTATTCCCCCTTCATTTTTAAATATTTGGTTGTCCTCTTTGGCTAAAATATACATCTTTCAATATCTTGATGTAGGGAGATTCCTAGAAAGAAAACCCCAAATCTTTATTGCTTGGATTTATATGTGAATGGTTCTTCAATAACCCAATATGATCTTTATGTGCAACAAAGGTATTTTAATAAGAAAAGATTGAAGGAGGGATTCAACATCATAATTAAATTGTGATCAACATCACACACAATATTCTTAATAATATATAAATACATCTATATATTCTTCATAAGAGATAATGATTTGATCATCTCAAATAATTTCAACATATATATATATATATATATATATATAAGTAAAAAACAGATCCTATTATATTAATACTTCAAAATTACACCATGACATGGAGGTGCTAGTTGTCCCGCCTGTCAAGGAAACCGAGACAGTTGGCCAGTCCAAATTAGCATGAAAACTCAAAACATTGTTTTTCCACTCTGCCCAGAGGAAACTAGGGTGCATGGTCAGTTTCAACAATAGTTTGATGATGCCTATGCTATCGCTACCATGGCTATGAGCTAGAAGAGCTAAAACTCTAATAAACATCAAAAAAGAGAAAGAGTTTTGAGCAATATTGAACAGGAGAACCTATTAACCGGTGTCCTCACGGTCATCCTTCTCCTTGCCGCGTCTAACAAGAATGGCATAGAGCTGAGTGCAGGTGGGGCATTGTCTTTGTCGGGTGGCACTGGAGTAGGCAACGTACAACATGTCCAGGCATTGGTTAATGCAGACAACTCTGAAGATTTGGTCATCCACCATGTTGCAGATCTCGAAAATTAGGTTCAGGGTGAAGAAGTGGTGGGGGGGGGTGGTGAATTTTTCTCATCGTCCTCCTCCTAGTGTGCTTTCTTCTTTCGCTATGGCTTCAATTCCTCATTGTCTTTCGATAGCTCTTCCTCTACTAGACAGGTGGCGAATTCCTCAATGGGAGCGTCGTTGGGACCGTGTGCTTCTCGTAGGTGGGGAGGAAGTGTGTCTGCTCCAAAACACGCAGGGGGGTTCCAATTGTCCGGAACCAGGAACATGCGACTTTCAGAAAAATCGTGGTGGAGTTCCGCTGAAGGAATTTCCTCAACATACGTTCTGGGGGGCGAATCTATTCCTTTGGGCTCCCTGGGTCTCTTTTTCTTGGCTAGAACCAGAGCTCGCTCAAACTTCTTATGCCTTTTCCATCATGAATCGACCGTGTACCACCCTACGCCTCTGCAGGGCCTTCCCCTTGCTCGTGGCATGGTGAGAACAAGGATGAGAGCCAGAACTTCCCCTGCGCTGTTGTTCTCGCTCGGCTCTATAATCTTCCAATGCATCCCAAAGCCACCGAGAAAGCTAATAAGGGAGAAAATGGTGGTTGTAGCCATTAAGGTCGTGGTCTTAATGCTCTAGCTAGCCGGTCTGCTCGCGCGAGTGAGAGGCCTCATCAAAAGGTGGAGGCCGACTGAATTGCAGCCCCTCATAACTATCTGGGATATGAGGGTGGTTGGCCACCATTAATGGCCCCTCCTGGCGCTACTCCACGTGCCCACCCTGCTCCGCATGGCACCCCATCTGGGGAATAATATCAACATATTACTGCAATAAGGATCAAAAGATAATTTGATAGGTCAACCTCAAATACTTTATATTCTGAAAACGGGGTTACAAAGAAAAATCTAGATCAACCCCAAAGAAATTCTTTGTGGAGTTTTGTTTATGAAAGATTTTGTTCATTACAAAATATTTGACAGCCGTAAAGGTGGCTGAAAATACTCCATGATCATACAAGAAAATATCTTAGAATGATATAATAAGAATACAAGAATAACACTCAATAACTTAGCCTTGTGCCTAACTCTGAGATTCAAGCATAAAACTATGAGAAGTGGTGTAGAAGAATATATATAAAAAAAGAGGAGAATATGGTGTAATGCCCATATCATTCTAAGCATTAATTTAATTTCATAAACAATTCATTTTCTGAACAGAGATAACGATTTCACAGCATATATTTATTTTCTCAACAACAATTTCGGTAATTTAGATTTATCACAGGGTAATAACTTTTCGGTAAAAAAATGAGATAAATGCATAACTTGACAAATACCTGATACTGATGCTAATTTCTGCTGCCTTGCTACCTCTGCTCCTGCTGATACATAGATTAACCCTACCACAAACAAGCAAATAACTGCCCAAAACTACTGTCCTCCCTGCCAACTAGGAAAACTACCTAGCTCCAGGATATCTACGGATATCCTGGCCCTCCGTGCCCAAAACCTTCAGCAACTCAGTGCCTCCCTAGATCAAGCCACAGTTCAGAAAACTCTGTTCCTTGCTTACAGCAAGCCAACAGTCCACAAAATACCACAGGCTCACCACCAATACATTAGTGTACAGAAAATTGCTACTCACAGTAGATACCGTGGTGTAGAACTCTCTGCTCACCACAGAATACAACAGTTCATCGCAAAACACAGAGTCCAGAGGCCCTCTGCTCACCCAGCACAATAGTTCACAGCCAAATATCATAGTACACAGAATATCTCTGCTTCCGGCAAATACAGTGGTCCTGAGCTCACAGCCCCGCAGCATCCATCCCCGCCGAATGGACTGCACATCCCCCTCTTCCCGTCCCTTATTCCTCCCTACCGCCTCACACAGTAACTCTACCACCAACCCCCTCCATGCGTCCTCCGACCTGCGTCCCCAATAAATTTTAGTGCCTTGGGATTTATGGGCTCCTGCACCCTGCATACGCAACCCTGTGCATACGTAACTCTGTTGTTATCTCCATTCTAACTGTCTGTCTTTTAAATTGGTTTATCAAATCATTGAATGCAGTCTGCAATCAATGTTGTTTTATTAACTGTAATTTTTCCTTAATTAAATCTTGCTTAATAATCTTTAATCATTTATCAATTTAGGGGCGTTACATACACCCACCCTTCAAGAAACTTCGTCCCAAAGTTAGGGTATCAGACGGTACCATGAAAAGAGCATGGTTCATACATTCACAGCAAGGAACTGATATTATCAGTAAGTAAGTCAAGCAGTTCATACATACTAGTGTACATGTACAAGGAATGCATGTGTAGCTAGTATATGCAAATCTCATGCATGTACTAATAATCAAACTGTCATTCTTTAATAATGTATGCAAGCATTCAATCTAGTCAGCAAGGCTAGTCTTTTATAAAAGGCCACAATAATTTTCTATGTGAGAAATCCTTTTATTACAATTGTCCAGTTCAGTAATTTGTTTTAAACAGCTGTGTTTTGATTTCATAAAAGAATATTCATATATACACATTTTTCTTCCATCAGATTCCACCACAGGACAGATCCCCATATGTCTCAACTATCTACTCATCCTTCCTTCCTATCCTACTTCCGTCTCCCATCCTATCCGTCCTCTTCTAGACTATCTTGGAGCGCCAACTATATTGGCCTAACTCCAAATAGAACCCATAGGTGGAAGTGTCGCTATCTCGACCAAGCTTCCCTAGCAGGCAACTGACAGTCCTCATCACACGTCTTGGGGAGCGTGCACCTGCACCGTTCTCCTAGGACTTCAGGTTTTGGAGGATACACGGTGAGAAACACCTCCACCCCTCCTAGCAGTACTAGGGTCAACACCCTATAATGGAGGATACACGGTGGGAAAAGCCTCCACCCCTCCTAGCAGAATGAGGGCCAACACCCTACAATGGAACACACACAGGGGCACCGTGTTGCTGAAGGTTTTGTCATTGTTTAATCGGTTTTGGGCAGTGTTAGTACCAAAATCATAGCATAATCATACACTAGTCCACATATCATAGCAAAGCATCCAAATCAATATAATTTCCCTCATATTGTTCATACCTTAGTGTTTCTCAGTAGTGGTCCACATATCCACTTTCATCATCATTATCACTTGGCTATTTCATAGCCCATAACCTGCAGATTAGTCTGCAACACAACTCATATATTTCTATGCATTATCATCAGATAATTGCATACTTTCCTCATTTCAATTTGGTATCCCTGTACCGATAGATCAACATCGAGGTTTTCCACATAGCATTAGATTTCATAATATCCCATAATTCAACTGATCATTCATTCATGAGATTATCATTTGCCCAAAATAGGTTGCATTGTATCCAACATCATTCAAATAGTATTTAAACATTCAACAATTTCCCTTCTCACAATATGTCGCATCATATACATCATCATCAATATCATTTAAACATTCGTAAAATTCCCATTCACATAACAGATTGAATTACATGCTTTATCATTGATAACATTTAATCATTCATAAAATTCCCATTCACATAACAAATCTCATTACAGGCCTCATCATTGATAACATTCAATCATTCATAAAAGTTCATAAGTTTGCAGTTTAAGTGTATCACTTACTAGTTTCACTGTGACTGGGAAATAAAGTGTATAGGTCTCAGATAATCCTGGCCATATAAGTCAAAAGGTGATGTTACCTACACCCCTCCTTCGAGAAACACACTCTCGAGGTGGTCAAAATAGTGAGGGATAGTCTCGCCGTAATGTTTCGGCGTCTTCCCAAGTAGCAGATCCTGGACTACACTTGTCCCACTGGACTCTCTTTCCCTTCGGTCCGAAGAGATGAAATGCTCTTTAATCCCTTATCGAGACTTTACGCTTCCCGACATTAAATCTTCTCATTTCGTGTGTATCGACCTTTCATTGTTGAACTTTCCTTGTTACTCATTCCTTCTCTTGATGGCTAACTGCCTATATATTCCAATACCTAGTCGATTCCTTTGATCATGAGTTCCCTTGTAAATAGTCTATCTTTCTTTGCTACCTTCATTTCTTTGATACACAAACTTTATGCATATTTCACTTCATCAACTTTATATGTTTACATCTTCCTGTATTTGGTCTTCTTCCAACACAACAACCATTGTTTAGAAATTTTTTTTTTAAATTTTACTTTGCTAAATGGCACCATATCAATTGTATGAGTTTGGAGATTGAAATTACTTGATCATGCATCATGTGATACAATATCCACCTTAAAAATCATGTCTTGAGGTGCCCACATTTACCATCGCATAGGACACGGGTTCAAATGAGGTTCTATTTAATAATCAACACAAAATTTACCAATATTTTATGTAGTCAATGTATAAGAGATATTCGTTATTGTAAGTTTTCCCAACTAACACTTTACAACTCACAAGCCCCTCTCAAATTCCTCCATATTAAACCATAACATCACTTCTGACTCAAAATTTTCAATACATCTCCACTCAAACAAAACTCAGGAATTTATACTCATACCTTGAGTGCTTCTATGAGTTGCTTTGATTTCCCTTTTACAACTTCTAAATTAGACTCCACATCTATCATTGTTATATATATATAGTTTTTGCGTTGTGTCATATTCATACTAAATTAATGGTCAACACTTCAATCTCGCTATACTATTTGGAAATTTTAACATAGTGCCTAAACTTATCCTCTTATGATACATAATGTCAACGAGAGTGGTAATAATGTTTCGAAATTTCAATGTATCTCCATCTAGAGAAAACTCAATATTTATTAGCACGTCTCGGGGAATTTCATAATTCCCTTTAATTTCCTTATTCTCTACTTCCAAGTTGGATTCCAGATTTAATTGTTCGTAGGAACTCCAATCTCACCGATCAAGTTTAACTTTATTCTTCCACCCTGTCCCCTAGTAACTCTTCACAATTTCAAATGCATCAGTACATATTTAAATTTTTCAATATCATTCTTTTTCTTATCATAATCCTTCTCAATCTTCCGTCCTTCAAACTCTCCACAACAATGTCACGATAGCCGAAATGCTCCACCAATATCCCATTATTTAGACTTTATCAAGACTTTCAATTCTCGATTTACGATGAACGCCTTTCCTCTGAGCACCGGCCTCTTCAAGCTATGCGACGGTCCATATGAACGCTCCCATGCGATCGTAGACTTATCCTTCTATCAAGGTTTCCAGTTCTAATTTTCTGATGAATTCTCCTTTTCCTTTAGCCTTCCTGGCTAGACTCTCGCCATAGGACCACCGTCCATGACCGTGATCAACCTCCTATCGAGATTCTGTGCTTAACTTTCCCGAGGGGTTATTTTCTTTGTTAGCCCCTTCACTATGCGCTTGGTCCATATGACCTGCCTCCATGACCGTGGCCTTGTATCGACCGATCAGGATTCGGGGTTTCGGCGTTTGCGATGTCAACGAGTGCACGTCCTTAGGATTCTCGATCCCCTGATCTTCGATGCCACCTGTCGTTAACTCCCGACAAGGTTGGACCTTCCGACACCTATCCTAACTTAAATGCTATAGTTGTGGGACCCGTCGCATTTTTGGATTTCATGATTCTCCGGTCGTGATTCCTTCATATGCGAGAAACCCGAAATGCCGAAATCTCGACTCCTTCAGATCCTCAAACACGCGTCCGTTGGATAAATGGATATGATGGTGTCGAGAATTCGCATATCGTGGTTTCGTAATGCAAGGGTTTCATGTCCTCGAAAACCCTGATGCCCCGACTCGCTAGGATTTCATGCCGCATGTCCACTCTGAGATCTACGGCTGTAATTTCTCTGGGGTTTCGGGACTCGAGAGGTCTTGAATTTTTAACTTCTAAAACCCCGATGCCTCCAATAGAACTTAAACCCTGTGTAACTTCTATCCAATCGGACGGTTGACGGGATTTCAAGGATCTTCTCCACGAGATCTTGACCATCAGCCTCCTCCTCC
>JASDQU010102929.1:172820-183204 GCA_032191745.1 Picea mariana | reverse complement strand
GAGAGTTCTGCACCATGGTATCTACTGTGAGTAGCAATTTTCTGTACACTACTGTATTGGCGGTGAGCCTGTGGTATTTTGTGGATTGTTGGCCTGTTGTAAGCAAGGAACAGAGTGTTCTGAACTGTGGCTTGATCTAGGGAGGCACCGATTTGCTGAAGGTTTTGGGCACGGAGGGCCAGGATATCCGTAGATATCCTGGAGCTAGGTAGTTTTCCTAGTTGGCAGGGAGGGCAGTAGTTTTGGGCAGTTATTTGCTTGTTTGTGGCAGGGTTAATCTGTTTATCAGCAGGTTCAGAGGCAGCAAGGCAACAGAAATTAGCATCAGTATCAGGTATTTGTCAAGTTATGCATTTATCTCATTTTTACCAAAAAGTTATTACCCTGTGATAAATCTAAATTACCGAAATTGTTGTTGAGAGAATAAATGTATGCTGTGAAATCGTTATCTCCGTTCAGAAAATGAATTGTTTATGAAATTAAATTAATGCTTAGAATGATATGGGAATTACATTTGAGTAGGTTATTACAATATTTGGATGTCCCAGGATTTTGATGAGTGACCAAGGAACCCATTTTATTAATAGTACCATCTAGGCTATGACTGAGGAATTTGAATTTTATCACCGGAAGAGTACACCATATCATCCCTAGGAAAATGGGACAATAGAATCTTTCAACGAGATTTTGGAGAATGCCCTAACAAATATTTGTAATGTGAACATAGATGATTGGGATTTAAAAGTACCAGCAGTATTATGGGCATACAAAACTACATGCAAGAAGTTGACAGGACAAACACCATTCAGATTGGTTTATGGAAAAGAAGCAGTGGTGCCATTAAATTTTTTTGCACCCAGTCTACACATGGTCGCAATCACAAATATGACTAAAAGAGGCACAATACAAGAAAGGTTAAGTCAAATTATGGAACTGGAAGAAGACATGATTCTGGTAGGATTCCACCAAGAAGTGCAAAAAGTAAGGGCAAAGCATGGCATGATAGACACATTAAGAAGAAGTGATTTAAGGAGGGATATCTAGTTCTCCTCTATGACAACAACTTTTTGCAATATCCTAGTAAAATAAGAATGCATTGGATAGGGCCATATGAAGTGATGTATGTCATAGATGGAGGATCTGTGCAGCTAAAGGAATTGACAGAAGAAGAACTGCAAGTAATGGTGAATGGTAGTTGACTGAAACTGTATAGGGACAATCAACCTACTAACTCTTAGTAGTTGCAGCGCAGTAAGGAAGTAATGTGTATAGTGTACTATAGTAGAAATTAGGAAATAAAACTTATGAAAAGACATAAAAAGTAGAAAAATAAGAAAAAAGAAGATAAAAACAGGAAAAAAAAGAAAAATACAACAAGGAGTAATTAGGAGGAAGAAGTGATTCAGGAATTACATCGTCCAGCAAAAGGTGCGTGAAATTTCGATAGACCACGTGAAGGGAAATTGGACACTGCACAAATGAACGAAAAAAGTGAAAAATACATTAAAACATTAATGACCATGTCTATAACGAGGGAAAAGCATGGGAAAGTTTGACACCTAAGGATTTTTGAGAAAAGAGAGAGATGAAGAGCACAACCTAGAATAAATTGTGCAAAGCAAAGAGAAATTGACCACTCTGTATCTAGCATGACACCTTCGAAGGTTGGCGCCTTGGGGAGATATAGTAGGGTTACTCGACAGGCCGACAGAAGGAAGGAGACAATGTCAAAGCCAAATAATGTGGTAAAATTGGAAGACGTTACAACCTCAATGACATAATCGACCAACCCGACTAAGGTAGAGTAAGAAACATTGACGGTGGAACAAGTCGAAATGGATTAGAGCTCTGAAAACGCAAATGGTAGTGCAAAAACTAATTTGGAAAAACCTATAGAACCTAAGGGAATGAAGGAGAAACAACAACAACATGTCATAGAGGAGGTATTGATTGAGGATATCATAAATCATCCAAAAACAGAGGGAGAGGAAGAATACATTATCGAAATAGCTGCAAAAGGCCACCCAACCATCGACTAGAAATGAAAGGCACCGGATGCAGCAAAGATCACACTCTCATACATATGAGATGTAGTGATAACAGTGGAGGATATGTTGGGAAAGGTGCCAAAGATGAGATAATCTGACCATGATTTTTGCGACACAACGAAGTTTCTAGACTTGGTAGAGGAAACTTGTTTGGCGGACACAAGGGAGATATGATCCCTAGGAAGACCCATATTGGAGCCTATACATTGGATTACAAGGTTGTATAAGTCAGGTATCATGAACCTCCTAGACATATCTCACTTCGAGTGCGATAAGAATGTGGGACTATGCGTCAAGAAGTTGTTGGCTAGGGTACATGGAGGTATCTTATGGATGGATAGGCCAGTCCCCATTGATGTGGTGTTAATTACCAACATTACAGGGTTGCCCACTTTTGGCACACAACCTGAAGACTACCTGGAGAATAAGGCGTGAGAGAAAGAAGTTGTAGAGATAGTCAAAGTGCAGTTTGGAACAAACAGGAGGAACCAAGGTATTGTCATCAAAAAAATCAATGATGCCATGACGAAGTGCAGGAAAGAAGAGGCCCCAATAGGAGTCATAGTAGTAGTTATGCAGTGTGAAAAAGGGGTAATGTTTAGCTGGGCGTCGTACCTGTTAAACCAATTTATGATCGACTGTAGGGATGCGCAGGACAATGGCATTGAGTTCCATTATTCCTTGCTCCTCATTCTCATCGCTTTGGTATCTTGGTAGGAACCAAAGTTCTCAAATTTTATAGACAGGAAGGGGAAGTTCTACACATCAAGATACGAAACCCTCTGGAAAGCCATGGATAATAATAATCAACAAGAAAATAACATAGTGTTTTCCATGGTTCTAGAAGACATACAATAGCGAATGACAAATGTATGGAGGATTCTTGTTGAGGTGGTCTAGGAGAATGAAGGGATTTCCAGTTTTAAGGCATACAAACATCACATGTGGATCCAAGCCATGAAGGACTCGAAGAAAGAATGGTTGGAAATGCAATACCGCATATCAAGGGAAGAGGTTGAATAGATCATCAAAGATTGGCCTGTGCATTAGAAGGTACCAGTAACAAAGAAAGAAGTCAAACCCAAGGAACAAACAGAGGAAGGAACTTCAAAAAATAAAAATAGCATGGCTAAAAATAACAGTAGGTCTGCAAAGTGTGCTCAAGTATCAGGAAGTAGCTTAGCAACGGAAAATACAAGGAGGAAAGAAACAATGTCAAGGGCAGAACTCAAGGGAAATGCAAAGAATGGAGAAACCTCTCATCTTGAAGAGGAGGATGCATAGAAGAAAAAGAGTGTGGCATAGTCCTCACATATGAAGAGAACTTCTATGCAGGAGGAGGAAACTCGAAAGAAGATGAAATACCATAAGAATCCTCCAGTCATCACCATTACATAGGAGGATGTCGAGCTAGTAGAAGACAAGCTCCAGGAAATGGGAGAAGATGTCGTATGCACAATCGAGGTGTAGAGGGAGGAGATCATGGTTAATATGGTGGAAGTCCATGATAATCTAAAAATACTACAAATTCTTACAATGTATCAAGTCACAGTAAAAAAACCATATAAGACACAACAAACACCTACGCAGAAGGAACAAGAGGAAACAATGTAGATAGTGGTGAAGGGTAGCGACACCTTCTTGGTCACACAACATAAGCTACGAGTTAAAGAGGAGACAACACAAAATCCAGTTGGGTACATCGACCAACTTGAGTTCGTGATGGCACAAATACCTACAAAGGTGCTATACAAATTATAAGCAAGCGTGATGCAAAAAGTCCAATCCAAAGCCCGTGTAGATGCCACTAAATTGGAAGTTCGTAGGGAGGTTGTAGAGGTGCTACAAATTACCTGTGACCATTTGAATCTGGAGAAGGAGGAGGAGGAGAAATGCATAGACAAGCTATATTAGGGATTGAAAGCAGTCTATAAAAACATATCAAACTATGCGTAGGAGCCAGAAGACACACCGAAAGGAATTTTTTGAAGAATTGCGTAGCTCATGGAGCAGTACAAAAAGGATATCACAGAGCTCACAGAGAAACTAAATAGTACTACACCTCTAGAAGTTATAGATCAAAGGGAACAAGAGGCTACTGCGCACATCAACAGTACTGTGTAGGAAGCTAAGGTAGTGGAAGAACTATATGAAAAGACTTATCAAATATGGACCAGTATGGAAGAAGATGAGAAAATACAACAAATGGACTTGAAGCAAGAAAATATTACGATAGATATTTAGAAATTAAAACAACAACATAAGGAAATGGCCATTCTAGAGAGGATGAGGAGTGTGTAGGATATGAAGAAATTGCAGGAAGATCTAAAGGATGCCTAGGTGGACAAGAAAGCAAGACAGGATCAGCTGGAGACGTTACAGTAGGAAGCAGAGGGGATTATCAAAAAAATGAAAGACTAGAAGGGAAAAATTGAGCAAGTACATGTAGAATGCAACATAGTGTTGGTAGAGCACATTACAATGTATAGTGTGGAAAGCTGGCAGAGCAGTGCACAAAAGTGAAAGAGAAAGTCACTCAATTGGAAAAGGTGTTCTAAGAGTTACATCTACCCATCCATAGTGTAAACTAAGGCGCAGTGGGTCGAGACGAGCCACATGTCAGTTTTGGGGGCTTGTTGGCGTAGGCCTATCTTGGGAGAAAAGACTATTTTGGGTGTAGGCCTATTTTGGAGAAAAGCCTATTTTGGGAGAAGACCTATTTTGGGGAAGAGAAGCCTATTTTTGGAGCACACACAATATGGAAAGGAAAAGCAACATGCATAAAAGGAAGGAAAATGTACATGCATAAAAGGAAGGAAAAACTACATGTAGAAAAGGAAGGAAAAGTAGTGTGGCACACATGAAGTCAAACCTAGCTATGTTAGGGTTTTGGAGATGGATGTAATGTCTATAAGCCAATAGTGTAGTATAAATAAGGCCTAGGAGGTATAGTAGAGGTTATTCATGGTTTTGTTGGTCAGTTGGTCGAGGAGAGATAGTTTTGGTATGAATAAGCTAGTTTTTTAGGGTTAGGTCATAGGTTTTGAGCCTGGTGTGGTCTAGTCCGCCTCACAAAGGGTACTAACCCTCCTTTTTTATTGCAATCCTGAAGAATGTAATGCATGCAACACAGATTTTGTAGAAAGATGAATAAAAGAGAAGAAGAGACAAATCTTTGTGGACGTAGCCCCGAGGGGTGGTGGTGAACCATGATAAATCTACTGTGTTTATGTGTCTTGAATGGTTATTTCACTATTATTTTATTTATCAGTAAAGAATGAATGGTTAACCTAGATTATGACAACATGCATGAATAGTTTGATTAATGAATGAATGTCATATGTATAAGAATGAATAATAAATATGATACATGAGGAAAAGGATCAAAATACAGTGCCAATCCCTTCCCTGACTACATACACCTAAGTATTGCAGTCCCCCATAAAGATAACTCGAGTGAGACAAAGTTGTGCACTCTATGTGCAATGTTGCCTTCTGGTTTACGAAGAGGGTTGATAGTTTGAGGGTTTTGTTGGAAACCTTTGAGGTCAGAACCTAAGTCATCCCAAGCATCCAACATACACCATGAATTCGATCTCTTTTATGTAGACAACCTCATAGGGCGTAACTAAAATATTATTCAATATTTGCATTTTTTTTTTCAATGGAACTAATGTAAATTTATTTCTTGATTCGACATTTTTTTTATAAAGTGGTTGGTTGCATGTTTATTATTGGGAAACAAATTTCCATCCTTCTATTAAGTGTTTGTTAAAATGTTTGAACATATTAAATGCATTTTGTTAATAATATTATCAATGTAATGTTCAATATTTTTACAATCAAGATTTTGATGATGAGCAACATGTCCACGATCTACCGTTTCACCCCACTACGATATCAAGTCGCAAGCTTTCTGCTAAATGAGAACAACTCGAAGAGGAAGCATACCAAGAATGGTTGAAAACCCATCTATTCAATTCCCACTACGTCGTGAGTCACCAATTCAAAACCTCTATAGTAAAACTAGTTCTTAACATTTTGGGGATGAAGGAAATGATATAGAGGCTGGTATGAATGATTTATTGTGGAATTCCCAAGCCATGGAGGGAAGTTTTTTAGATGCATTCCAACAAAATGAACTAGGGGATGACACTGATGTCATATATACCTTCTTCGAAAGCCTGAAATATGCTTCCACCACCCCTCTCTTTGGTTGAGTATAGCGGTCAAGGTCTACCCATCTAGGGACAATAATGTTACTGTACAACTTGAAAGAAATGTAGGGTATGTCATACACGTGTTTCTCAACACTTTTTAGGTAACTAACCATTAAGTACCCTATTTTTTTAAGGAAACATATCACACAATGAAGGAAGACAAGGGTTTATTTTATTCATGCTTAGTGAAAATGATCATTTATATTTCCCACTAATTACAGTTTACTCAAAGATAAGGTACTTCCGAGTGATAATGTCTTTCCCAATATCTACATAGAGGAAAATAAATGTTGAAAAATGTTGGGTGTTGAGTACATAACATACAAAGCATGTCCTAATGACTGTATTCTATACAGAAATGAATATGCAGAAAAAGTGATATGTACAAAATGCATGCATGAGAGGTTCCATAAATTAAAAAAAGGGTAAAGAACATGGTCCTCCTCGTAAGATATTTAGGCACATGCCTATGTTTCATGGGTGGCATGTGTTGGCCCTTGACCAAGTTTTGGGAGATCCTTGGTCAAGTTTGACCTATTTTGGGACTTCGACAACCTGTCGAAGGAGGAGCGCAAGACGAAGTAGAGATCGCGGGATCTCGACCCCTTTTTGGGATTTGGGATTATGTAACGTGTATGGGATGTTGGCCCATGTGTTTACCCATGTTTAGGCCTACTTTGTAAAGTATAAATAGATGTCTAGGAAATGTAAGAAGAGATCAATTACGAATGGCTAAGTGCTAGATCTATGCGATTGAAGGATTGTAAGTGCTCTGTGCATACTGTATGAGACTTGCAGAGCTACGTGGAAGTAATTATAAGAAGGATTAGTGCTTTACCCTAGCTCAAAGAAGGAGGATTTGGCAGATTGCATGTAGATCTCCTGTCTTCTGCGGAGTAGGATTTTGATGCTATGTGCCTGTAAGAAGCTTGAAAAAGATAATAACGAAGAAGAGTTGGTGGACGTAGCCCCAGGGTGGGGGTGAACCACATATATGTTGTGTTGCTTTTCTTTGTGCGATATCTTGATGTGTTTATGTCTTTACTTGCTAAGTGATTTGATATAGATAGATAGATCTGTTTATGCTTTGTGCTAATGATGTATATGGATGTTAGATCTCACCTATGTGAATGTGGTTAGTGCTTGAATCTGATAGATCTAATCTACCTCTCTATGATAAGTACTTAGATACATCATATCTGAGTGAATGATGTGATGCTATATTTTATCTGCGGAGTAGATAATGGTTAAATATTGATTAATTGTCGGTGCTAAGTGATTTTTTAAGTATTACAATCATAGATTTGTGTCCCAGCTAAGGTTGCAGACACCTGAGTCCTGCAACCACCCCTACCTCTACCTCGGGTGATACTTCATTTGCTTCGCAGGTGTTGCCAAAAGGGACGGTAGTGAGGTTGTTTTTTTTGTGTTGTTGTAGAATTGAACCCTAGGTCTACCCCTGTGCCAACAAATGGTTCCATTGCCGGGACCTGAAAATGTGATTGTTGGGAACTAAGGAAGAAGAAGCTTTGTGCAAAGATCCATCCTGAAACTGTGAAAGATATGTGCTAAAGAAAAAAGCCCGAATTGAAGAAAAGAGGTTAGATATGAAGAAAAGAGGTAAGATCTGTAATCTCTGTGCTCTAATAAAGGTAATAATAGTGAAACATTCTATATCTAAAAGCTTTGTGCTATGTAGAAGTAAGATAAGTGGAAATTTTTGTTTCAAAAGTATGGATCTAGGTATGTTTGATAGATTATGTCCTAGCTTGAAAACTAGGGCACTAATATATTAGGAAGAAGAAGCTTTGTGCAAAGATCTCTCCTAGAACTATGAAAGCTTTGTGCTAAAGAAAGAAGCCCGATCTTAAGAAAAGAGGTTAGATCTGAAGAAAAGAGGTAAGATCTGCAAGCTCTATGCTCTGATAAAGGTAATAATAGTGAAAAGTTCTAGATCTGAAAGCTTTGTGCTCTATAGAAGTAAGATAAGTGGAAATTTTTGTTTCAAAAGTATGGATCTAGGTATGTTTGATAGATTATGTCCTAGCTTGAAAACTAGGGCACTAATATATCAGGAAGAAGAAGCTTTGTGCAAAGATCTGTCCCAGAACTGTGAAAGCTCTGTGCTAAAGAAAGAAGCCTGATCTGAAGAAAAGAGGTTAGATCTAAAGAAAAGAGGTAAGATCTGCAAGCTCTGTGCTCTGATAAAGGTAATAATAGTGAAAAGTTCTAGATCTGAAAGCTTTGTGCTCTGTAGAAGTAAGATAAGTGGAAATTTTTGTTTCAAAAGTATGGATCTAGGTATGTTTGATAGATTATGTCCTAGCTTGAAAACTATGGTGCTAATATATGAAAGAAGGTTTGATATGCATATATCTGATAAGAATAGTGAAAGATATGTTATACCTATGCATAGAAAGAATGTTTGGACTAACAAGTGGATGCAGGATCCTAGAAAGAAATGTTTGCAAGTTAGATACTATGACCCTAGCGCGTAGTACATGAAGAGATGGGAATCATTTAAAAGAAAGAGAGGATTAACACTCTGTTACAGTTGTAGAAAACCAGGAAATCTTACTAAGGAATTCCCTGGGAGAAGACTTAGTTTTATTTGTTGCAAAGCTATGGACCATGAAGTATTGGATTTACCTATAATGATTTCTAAGCTTGAAGGAATGAACATGAGACAAGAAAACCATAAGGAAGATAAATAAATTATAGAACCCCAGAAAGAATCAGAGAAAGTATTGCTACAGATAAAAGAAACCTGAATGACCACCGACATGTCAGCTTACCTGAGATCTTCAAAGAAAAATAATGCCTTGAAGCAAGAATAAGATACTTCAACATTGACTATGTTCTAGATGAGGAAACACAGGTGAATATCATGACAAAAATAACTTGGGAAGCTATAGGAAGGCTTGCTATGATTCCTTCATTAGGAGGAATAAGACTATTCAAAGGAAAGATGATAAACCTATGTGGAAAGATCACCTAGATTTCTATGAATGCTAATGGAACTTCGACAGAAGAAGATTTTGAGATTATTTAATTTATTGAGAGCAATGCCCCATTTACAATAATACTAGGAAAACCTTGGATTGAAAGAAATCAAGCCAGAAGGCAAGAAGAAGAAAAGGTTTTAGCGCAGAAGAAGCAAGAGTTAAAATATTTCATGACTAGAAGGATCACACACTTAATTGAAGAACATAAGAACAAATCGAACCTATTTAACACCATAGACTCGGATGTCGAAGTTGCAATAACACTAGATGACCCATAGAAGATTGAAGTACTTGTTCCAGATAAAGAAGAAGTATCACCCTCAAAATCTTAGGAAAGAATCTCAACAACGTGAAGTAACTATGCCAAAAGAAGATAAGAATCAGAATGAAAAAAGGAATACCGAGGTGAAGCTCATTGGAAAGAAAGATATAAAACTAAGTAATAAGAGAGCTAAGATCGACAAGTTACAAAAGGTTCCAGAGGGAACTTCGCAGAAATTTTTTTTTGAAAATCGAAACTTCGTCGGAGTAACAGAACAACGTCACATGAAACTTCACCATGGCGAAGAAATATAGCCGTTGGGATCAATATAACCATTCCGCCGACCCCCCAAATGGGTAGAAAGGCATTTATGGTTCACCACCAGACCGTTGAACCACTTGCCATGAAGTTTGCTACCCTATGGTATTCAACTGATATGAACAAACAGTGGAAGTTGAACGTTGTGTTCCATACATACTACCCCCAACTAAAGCGAGCCATCGAAGCCGATCCTTGCATGACTCCGAACATGTTACCCATGATTTTGGTCATCATGATGATGTATTAATGATGGTGTACTCAGTCTCTTCATAAGAACTTTTACCTGAGAAAAGTTACTTTCATCTCTTCCAAGAAAACTCATTTTTGAAGCAAGTTCGTAGGCTGCTAGTATATTTGGCTGCGAGAATGACCCATTCTCGCAGGCTACCTTAAGCCAGGGTGCAAACTTCTTGCACTATGTTGAACCACTAGGGTGTGAACTCTTCCTAAAGAAAGGAAAAAGATGAATTCTCGAAGCTTCTAGAAGGGAATCTTCTAGAAGAATGGGTTGGCATTCAAATGGTTATC
>JASDQU010102929.1:122276-133803 GCA_032191745.1 Picea mariana | reverse complement strand
AACGCTTAATTTTTCATTTGTTCCTTGAATCCATGAGATTCACTTCTTGTCTCTACACTCTTCACAAGCACGTTCTTCCCTCTTCCCCCCACACATTCCCTTCTCGCCTTTTTCAGCATGGTCGCATGTGGCCCGAATTCCCAGTCAACGATCAAGTCTAGAAACCTTACAGATGAGTGCCTACACACCCCATCCCTCGTTAACTCTTGAGGAGGTCTTCCCACCCACCAGCCTGACTGTAATTCATTTCTGGGTCAGAGGACGGTTCTGGTCCTGAGCAATTAAATCCAGTAAGCATTGGTTTGGTGAAAGTTAATGCAACCATTCCTGGTCCCCTTCACCCTCTCATCGTATAACATTCGTGGTCTTTCTAAGAACACCCCACTTCCATTAGTCATGCAACACTTGTCCATTTTCTTAGTAAATAATTAAGTTCACATTTGTTTACCTTTCAAACAAAGGTCCATGGAATCAATATTCACACATATAAAGTTTTCCATAGTCTTTTGGCCATTTATAGTTATATTTACAAACTGGGGGAAACAAGGTGTCACAATTCCCTCCCCCTTAAAGGAACATCGTCCTCGATGTTCTATCTATTAACATGTCCTGTATGTACAGAAGTGAACAAAAATGGGTATGCCTATCTCATGGCATCCTCCATTTCCCACGTGGCCTCATATGGGCCAAAGTGTTTCCACTGCACCTTGACTTGTGCAATGGTTTGGTTCCTGAGTGGGGTTTCCTTCTTGTCTAGTATGCATTGAGAATATGGAAGGAATTCTCCTTCTGGTTCCACCTAGATCACAGACCAGTCAATTATATGATTAGAATCATGTACATATTTCTTTAGTAATGAAACATAGAAAATATTATATGCTTTTACTATGGGAGGAAGTGCTAGCCTATAGGCTACAGGTCCCACTCTATCTAGAACTTCAAAAGGTCCACAATATTGAGGTGCCAACTTGGCACAAGCTCCCATCCTTAGGGAAATCTTCATGGGCCTAACTCTGAGATAGACATGGTCTCCTGTCTTGAATTCTCTAGGGGTTTTCTTTCTGTTGGCATAATTTTTATATCTATTCTGAGCGATTTTCAAATTTTTCTTTATCTGAATCACTTGTTGTTCCATTTCTTTCAACATGTCGGGTCCAATTGTAATTTTGTTCACGAAATTAATCCAACTGACTGGAGTGTTACATGACCTACCATAGAGGACTTCGAAAGGGCTCATATTTAGTGATTCTTGGTAGCCATTGTTGTAGGCAAATTCCACCAGTGGCAGGTAATATTCCCGCTTTTTAGGTTGATGCATTACATGCATCCTTAGCATGTCTTCTAGTATTTGGTTTACTCTTTCTGTATGTCCATTGGTTTGAGGATGATAGGCAGTGTTAAACAATAATTTGGTCTCTAGGCCAGCCATCAAGGATTTCCAGAAGTTTGAGGTAAATTTTGTGTCTCTGTCAGATACGATCTCCTTAGGCATGCCATGTAGTCTGAATATCTCCTTCATAAATATGTTGGTGATATCTATTGCCTTGCAGGTCGATTTGACGGGAATAAAATGAGCAGAATTGCTCAATTTATCCACTACTACCATGATGGCATCATTATGCCTGGCCGATGTTGGTAATCCGGTGATGAAATCCATGTAGATGGTCTACCATTTCCATTATGGGATTAGTAGATGTTGTAATGATCTTGTTGGGTGCCTGTGTTCTAATTTAACTTGTTGACACTCTAGACATTTAGCTAAATACTCAGTTATGTCTTTCTTCAATCTAGGCCAATAGAATTGTTTCCTGGTGGCCATGACCATCTTCTGATAGCCCGGATGGCCGGCGTATGGTCTCTTGTGTAATTCGTCCATTATGAACCTCTTCAAGCTGTCACAACTTGGAATACATAGACTGTTTCGGTAAGTCAGTAGACCTCCATCTAGCATCTGGTAGCCTTCATACTTTAGCCCCGCGGGTTCTTTCTCCAGGTATGAGGTCACGGTCTGGGAGAATGCATCTATTTCTTGTGCATTCTTGACTCTTTCCCTGACATTTGTCTCGCAAGTGCTCATTGCTGCCAGGTGAAGTTTTTTCATACTTCTGCTAAGGGCATCGATCACCTTATTTTCCTTTCCTCTAATATGTTTGATTTTGAAATCAAACTTGCTAAGGAGGGCCATCCACCTAGCTTGTCTAGCATTGAGTTTTGGTTCATCAAACAGGTGCCTCAATGCACAATAGTCTGTCATAAGTACAAATTTCCTACCCAGGAGGTAATGTCTCCACATTTTCAAGGCGTGCACTATGGTGGCCAACTCTAGATCATGGGTCACATAGTTGACTTCATGTTGTTACACCTCAAAATTACTTACTTCGATAGTGTTGCAAGTGTTGTCATTACAAGTGTTGTAAGTGTCGCATCTTGTCTGCAAGTGTCACATCTTGACCACAAGTGTTGCAAGTGTAAAAAACATCATACTGCCACCTTGCCTATGTCGTGCCTCTAATGACATCATAGGGACACTTAAGACACCTCAAAGACTAGTTTTGAAGAAGATAAATCAGTTGACAAGAAGTACAAGCCTTTTGCCACTGGAAAAACCACTCAAATATGGATTTTGGAGAGGAGCACTCCCCTAAGCACTGTTAGGGAGTGCTGGTGCTCCCTAAGCCTCTTTGGGGGAGTGTTTGAGTGCTCTGTGCACCCTTTTGGGAGAGCACTACCATTTTTTGAGCAAATTTTGGGTTTGTTGAGGCAAATCAGGGAAGAATCCCTCAATTCCTGAAGGTAGTTGGATTCGAATAGATGGTCAAGGCATGATCTTAGGGAATATCCTCAACTGAAGGAGAAGAATCCTCAACTTATCCCAAATATCTCTCAAGTGGTTGGACCTCTCCAAGGTTATATAAGGATGCCTTTTCATGGTGAAAGGGACAATGGAGATTGAGAATTACATCATATTATGATCTCATGAGTGAGATGTCATCAAATCAATCAGTGGAGATTATTTGAGCAAAGGGGTTGGACAAGGAGAACTGGAAGAAGCTGTTGCACCTTCATCCAAAGGATTGTAAGTACTTTTACTTGTTCTCATTAATAATCAATGCTTGGTCTGTTTCTTTCAAACTTATGCTTGTGACGCATGAGTTTGTCTGCAGTGGATGGATCTATGTTTGAGCTAATCTCAGTAGAGTAGGAAGTCTTTTGTACCTTTGTTTGTTTTACAGGACCTATCAAGGAGCTCAAGATCAAAGCTCAGCTTGGAATTTGCAGGGACAAACGTCGTTAATAAGGTACATAACTTTCTCGTTCTCTTTCATTTATTAGCTTGATTAGATCTAAAAGAAAGTCATTGTCCATGTTAAGCACTTTTCTGTCTTGGCCTTTGGGGTCTAGAGACCAAGAGGGAATCCCCTTGTCCATTGAGGGATTCACCTACAACACATGTTCATTCAATTTTCGAGATTCATAGCAAACTACGCTTCCTTCTTGTATAAGGACTCCTCCGAGTCCTTCCTTGCAGGCATCAATGCACACGAGGAAGTCCTTATCGAGATCAAAAATATTCAACACATGTGCATGGGTCAGAATGTGTTTTAGTGACTGAAACCTTTCTTCACGTTCCGATGTCCAAATGAATTCAACCCCCTTCCTCTGGAGGGCAGTGATTGGACAACCAATCTTGGAAAACCCCTTTATAAACCTCCTATAGTATCCTGTTAAACCCATAAAGGATCTGATATCTAAAACATCCTTTGGGATAGGCCATTCCATGATGGATCTGATCTTGTCAGGGTCTACTGCTACCCCTTCTTCAGATATGACATGGCCCAAGTAATGTATTTGCTTCTGGAAAAAATTCACACTTGCTAAATTTGGCGTAGAGTTGATGCTCTCTTAGCACTTGAAGTACAAGTCTAAGATGTTCCTCATGTTCTTCTCTATTATTGGAGTAGATCAAGATATCTTCAATAAAAACCAATACAAACTTATCTAGGAATTTGCTGAGTACATTGTTCATCAAGCACATAAAGGTCGCAGGGGCATTGGTTAATCCAAATGGTACTACCACAAATTCATAGTGACCATATCTTGTTCTGAAGGCGGTGTTGTGGATGTATTCATCCTTTATTCGGATTTGATGGTATCCAGATCTGAAGTTAATCTTTGAGAAAATGGTATCACCCCCCAATTGATCGAACAAGTCATCGATTCTGGGTAAGGGGTATTTGTTCTTTATGGTTACCTTATTGAACTGTCTATAATATATGCACAGCCGGAACGTTCCATATTTCTTCTTCACAAACAGGATTGGTGCTCCCCATGGAGACACGCTAGGACGGATGTAGCCTTTGTGCATCTTTTCCTTTAACTGTAGTTTGATTTCAACTAGCTCGAGTGTACTTATCCTATAGGGGGTCCTAGATACTAGTACCACTTCAGGTGCAAGTTCTATTGAGAAGTCAATGTCCCTTCTTGGAGGTAGACTCGGTACCTCTTCTGGAAACACATCTCTATACTCTCTTATTATGGGGTGGTCTTCTGGGCTTGGTCTGTCATCCTCAACAGATTCGGACACCTGTATTTCATATAGAGGACATCCCTTTCTGCAATACTTTTTTATTTGAAGGGATGATATTCATCTCACTAAGACATGCTTCTGAATCCCTTGGAGGTTTATCCTTCTCCCTTCTTCATTTACATATTCTAAGGTTTTGTGGTAACAATCCAGCTTAGTTTTATACGCAGCTAGCCAGTCCATACCAATCAACAGGTCATACCATCCGAGGGGATGTATGTTAAGGTTAGCTTGGGTGAGCAATCCATCCATAGTGAATTGGCAAGTTGGTACAACCTCCACTATTTTTCTTTTGTTGCCAGTGGCTAACTGTACCAACAATGGCTTAGCATGTTTATGTGGCTTTATTTTACACTTATCAACAACCTGAGGGGCCACATAGCTCAAATTTGAACCAGGGTCTATTAAAATAGATACTAGATGGTTGGCGATCATACCTTCCATTTCCACCATTGAAGCTTGGTGGTTGGCTTATTTATTATCCACGACTGCATAGATTCGTGGCATACTCCTAGCCACATCATTGACGGTGGTAGCTTCTTAGACGTTGTAAGTTCTCCTATTATTTTGTTGTCTGTGTGGATAGTCTCTTAGTAGGTGCTCTTACCCACAACCCCAACATTTCAAGGGTTCTTTCTTTGGGTTATCAGTCTTTCCTGGGGTTGATCCAAATGGTTTACTTTCGCTCTGGGAGGGGAAATTCTGCTGGCGTACACTTCGGGCAGGAAAGATCATCCTTGAATCCTTCTTATAGTTTTTAAATCTTGAGGGTCTAAACCCCTTTTCTGGAACCCCAAAGTATTCTTCTGCATCCAGCCTTCGCGAGGTTCTGTTTGATGCCCAAATTGTTCATAACAATATCTTGCCTTTTGGATAGTGTCTTCTAGGGTCTTTGGCTCGTCAAACTCAATTCTTTTCTGATAGTCCTTAGGTAGCCTACTGATAAATCGTTGCACCTTTGCCTTTTCCACTTTTATGTAGGGTACATACCTCAACAACTCAAGGAATCTACTAACATATTCCTCTATGGTGAGTTGCCCCAGCTTGAGTTCATAGAACTCTTTAGTCTTCTCGTCGAAATATTTTTTCTGACATATACTTTTTCCTAAAGTATTTCTCAAACCGTTCCCAAGATAGGTCGTCTTCATGAATCCCTCTCACATTCTTAAGGTCTTCCCACCAAATGGAAGCCTTTCCATTCAGGTTGAAAGTGGCTACTCAGGCCTTCAAGTTTTCAGAGAAGTCATAAACTTTGAAATATTTCTTTAGTCCAAGTAGTCAGGCCTCCGCCTCCTCTCCTTTCTTAATCTCACCATTGAAAGAGGGTGATTTGGCCTTCCTGAATTCTTCGAGATTATGACTTTTGGAATGCTTTCATTTCTTCCGTTTTCTTTGAGGATGTGAACTCATTCTACTACTAGAAGATCCCTCTGAGTCACTAGTTTCCTTTTCAGAGGATTCGTCCAACGCTTGTCCCCTGCCTCCAGGTTGGACCTTTCTCGAGGTACTCCTTCCAGTGCAACCACTTAAAGGGCCATGTTTCCATATCTCGGGTGGACTTCGACTCCTCTTTGTTTGTCGTCGGTCCACATGACTGGTGCCAGGTCCATGCTGTAGTTGCCTTTGTATGTCGAATAAACTCTATAGCAAGGCTGCATTAATTTCCGTTTGCTTCTCTTGCTCTTTTATCAATCTCTTGTTGTCAGCCTTGCAACTCTGTAATTTGGCCATGAGACTCCTCACAGTCTCAGCCAAGTCCAGAGGGGTCTCTACCGCCCTCCTCTTGTCAGACTCTTCATCTCTATTGTGGGAGCCATCCCCGACTTCGTGGTGTGTCACCATTCTATATTATTGCAATTTCCTACGGTTGATCAACTGCTTGTGTGTAGACAAAACACTTGTTGTTAGCTAACATTATATTAGTTCATAATCAACACATAATTCACATTTCTTAAATAGATACACACACAAAAATAAGTTGTCATTATTTTCTATACTAAGGGCTTAACCAGAATTTTTAGGAAGGGAGTAAGGTAGGGTATCGCCCTTTAAACCCCTTAATGTGGTCTCTACGCAACTCATCCACGAGCCCAAATAGGCCAAGTGTTGTAACCATGCTCTGATACCAATTTGCAACACACCCATCCTTCTGAAGGAGCTTCTATAGTGTAAAACCTCTAAACTTTCGTCTATTTTTCTCCCGAGAGAACAAACACCAAACGCAAGCCCCCTCCACGCGACCACTACTTGTGACCACAAGGCTAACAAGAAGGCACGTTGTGAAATCGTGTATTGGGTCCTTGCGTGTGAGTCACTTCGACTCTCCTGAACTTCGATCTCTCGACAGGGGCTAACACTTGCTAGCTCCTCCTTTATATGACCACCGGCTGTGACCCGGGGCTCAACCTCAAGCTCTTATCGGGACTTCGCGTTTCGCGAAGTTGGAGGGCCACTCACCTCATTTCTCCCGATACTGAAATGTCAATATCTCCTCACCATAGATCAATAGTCCCGATTCTTCCACAATTTGATGGTCCAGATCGCGTCGGGATTTCGCAACTTGGGACCTCCAAGTCTCATCTTCCTTCACATTCCCGATTCCTGAAATGTCGATATCTCACCCTGGACAATCAACGATCTAGATCTCCCCTCAATCAACAACTGGGATCTTTTCACGATTTTGCGTTTCGCGAGTTCTCGTACACTTTCCCTTTGACTCCCCTGAGTCGCGAATCAACGAAATGCTGATCCACTACCACCTATCCTCTGACGATGGACGGTCCTGATGATTTCAGGACTTGGCGTTTCGCGGTGTCCATTCTCCTGTATAACTTCTAGGGGTTTAAGCCTTGTGCACGTTCCTTGGATCCAACGACTGTTGGTCCACACACTTAGATCTGATGGCCCAGATTTGATCTCCTCTGTGTGCTCTCCTATTTATCTAGACATGTATTTGACGGTCATGATTTCCTCCTCTACAATTGATCTACGACTGCTGAACTCCTCCTCCTGAGCTTTTGATCTCTTCTCGGCTTGGAAGATTTCAATGTTTCGGAGGTCTCCTCCTAAGTGTGTGTGTGTGTGTAAAAACCAAGAAATCATTCATCATTCTAACTCAACAATTAAGGCCAAGAGAAGACTTGTCAGAATCAGACAATGTGAAGCGACTACTGGAAGGGGCGCCCATTTTTCCCTAACCGTAGGCTTTGTCACTCCAAACGGATTTACCACTAGCCACCCTCGAGCTAGACCACGATGCTTTGCAACACAACCTTTTCTTCTTGCTCAACCACAATAGGGACAGAGGTTACTCCCCTCTTCCCACATGATCCTAGAAATGGTTTACATGATACCAAGCAAGGAGGACTAGCCTCATTTATCAGCTTGTATCATAACCTTCTCTACCATTTCCTTTGTCCAGAACGCTTAATTTTTCATTTGTTCCTTGAATCCTCGATATTCACTTTTCGTCTTTGCACTCTTCGCAGGCACGTTCTTCCCTCTGCCCCCCACACCTTCCCTTCTCGCCTTTTTCAGTAGGGTCGCATGTGGCTCAAATTCCCAGTTAGCGGTCAAGTCTGGAAGCCTTACGGATGAGTGCCTACACACCCCATCTCTCATTAACTCTTGAGGAGGTCTTCCCACCCACCAGCCTGACTGTAATTCATTTTTGGGTCAGAGAACGATTATGGTCTTGAGAAATTAAATCCAGTAAGCACTGGTTTGGTGAAGGATAACGCAACCATTCTTGGTCCCCTTCACCCTCTCATCGTATAGTATTCGTGGTCTTTCTAAGTACACCCCCCTTCCATTAGTCATGCAACACTTGTCCATTTTCTTAGTAAATAATTAGGTTCACATTCATTTACCTTTCAAACAAAGGTCCATCGAATCAATATTCACACATATAAATTTTGCCATAGTCTTTTGGCCATTTATAGTTATAATTACAAACTGGGGGAAACAAGGTGTCACACTAGCTAGAATGGCGATAGCTTATCTCTGAAGGGAGATGTGTCGGCTATGCTCATTCGCAAGAAGTTGATTACAACGAGGCTCTGAAGACCTTCTTAACATAAATCATAAATGAGAAAACCCTAAACATCCAAAACCCTAACCCCATAAGATGAAACGCCAAAAGGTTTGCGGGCCCCTATGGGGGTAGTTGATATGTCAACTTCCCGAGGACACAACTTTTGCATATGATCTCTACTTGGGATGTTTGGTACCTTGTCAAAAAGGTCTAGCTGAGGAGTACATATTCAAATAGCTTATTCAGCTCTACCAAGTAAAAAAAAACGTCATTTAGCGCCTCAAAACGACCCTGAAAGTTTGGGACCCGAAAAACTCTAGAAAACTGCTTAGATAGAAACTGTAATTTGAGCCAGTGGAATAAGTGGGCAACCATCGATGTCCACTTGGATCATAATACCTTGGAAGAACTAGAAAGAGTTCAATTGAGATCAACACATACAATTATAATAAATTAATAAAAAATAAAATAAACAACCATATGTTTATTAAAAAAACTTAATTTAAACAAGAAAATATGTGGATAAATAAAAATACACATGCAATTACAATAAACACACACACACACACAATTTTTTATTTACACATTTTAAAGTGAAGGATGTAAAATAATAAAATTATTTGTATAACTATAATAAATCAATATAGAATGATAAATAAATATATAATAAATTAACAAGTGTTGGATGGAAGCTTAGTCCCTGCTAAGCAAATTTTGAAATAGTATGAGATCAAAGAGTATAGTAGAGTGTGCTCCTTCTCATGTGTTGTAGTGAGTTCACATAGTTTTGCGTTGTAGTGAGTTTGTGCATAGTTTTCAAATAGATTGGGCTATTGGACCATGCCATCCTTGTTGTTCCATTCAAGTCCCTACAAAATAAATGTGTTCAGAACCATGATCTAAATGATTGTAGGAAATAATATTTAATATTACAAAATATTAAGCAATATTATCAAATAATATTATGGTTTGCTAAAAAGAGTCATTCAAAAATATAATGAGAAATGAAGTCTATTTCTTCGTTCATAGATAAAATGATGATTAAATATAAAAATTCAATTGAACAAAATGAGATGATAAACGCTAATGAAAATTGTTTATAAACATTGCTACCATATAACTCTCAAAGCATCAACTCCATCAAGTATGCAAATAATAGGTTGCTATGGCAAAGAACAATTACAAAAAGAGAAATTTGAGTGAAGCTTTTAAAAGCATTGAAACAAAAATGGTAGACAATATTTGGACTAGTAACCCTACATGAAGGAGTCTTTCACTTGAATTATTTGTAATCAAGAAACAACAAAATTAAAGGCATTTAAATGTCAAATTCCAATTCAAATGAAAACACATTTGTAGTTTAATGGCATATAGAACTTTGTAATTTATTATTTTTTCCAGTAGATTTCTCTGCTGCCTCCAAATGTGGACCTTATTTACGGATATAACATTGAATTCCAAATCATCTGATTTGCAGGTATGTTCGACTAAATCAAAGTGTGTTCTCTGAACAACCATGCATATACTGCAGCTTATCGATCTGTTGCCACTTTGGTTATTGCCTTTTAGAGATGTACTCACTAAATGAATTTTAGAGAATGATAAATAGTTGAAATATAAATTAAGAGTTTTAAAGATGGAGAACTAAATAACTAAAAAAATTATGTAAATAGTTTTTTTTAATTTTTATTTATAAATTAAAAGTTTTAAAGATGGAAGATTAAGTTTTTTTTAATTTTCATCATTCTTTTTAAGTAATCAACTTTTTTAATTCAAATATTAAAAACTTCCATTTTTTTTTTTTTTTAATTACACTAAAATTTAAATTTATTAGTATCATAAATAGTTGAAATATGAATTAAAAATTTTAAAAATAGAAAATTAAAAAATTATTATTATTATTATTGGTTAAAAGTTTTTTTTAAACTTTAGTATAATGAATATTGAACCATTACATTACACTAAAGTTTAAATTTATTAATATCATAAATAGTTGAAATATGAATTAAAAAATTAAAAAATGAAAAATTAAAAAATTATTATTATTATTATTTTATTTTATTTTTTAAGTTTTTTTAAACTTTAGTATAATAAAATTTTCAATATTCAGATATTTTTTTACATTGATTTAATAAAACATAAATTAAAAAATAATGAAATTTTTTAAAAGTGGAATTAAAACTTATATTATATAAAGAGTTGAGTGGGAGCAAATTGTTGAATCAAAGGAGTTTACAACATTTTAGTTCATAGCTTGTATTTCTCTTACTCCTATCATGCTAAAAAAACATATATATCTTTCTATATTTATTTTTATAGATTTCAATAAAAATAAAATAGATTTTAATAAAAATAACTTTACATTAATATTAAAAAAAAATAAAAATTCAATAAAAATATTTTTCCATTTATATATATATATATATATATATATATATATATATATAAATACATTGTAAACATCTTTAATATGGGATATTGGCATGTTAAAACTATGGTGGCCAAGGAAATGCTACACAAAAAGAAGGAATATAGGAAACTCATCCAACTTCTAGAAGTTTTGGAGGGACAAAACAAATTGCTATTTTTTATGGTCTCATGGCTAGTGAAAAGGAATGGGAACACCCTTTAGCTTGTAAAAGGTGATGGGTAGTCCTAAGGAGCCAGGCCTATGAAAAGGAATGAGAACACCCTTTAGCTCGTAAAGGTGATGGGTAGTCCTAAGGAGCTAGTCCTTCTCATGCACATAAGATATCAGGGGATGAGAAACTACCCAAGGTAGTTTACATGCCTTCTTTAGTATAATTTATTAATACATATTAATAAGTTAAATGAAATGCATTGTAAACATCTCTAATATGGATTGCAAACTGGAAAACTATATTAGCATGTTAAAACTATGGTGGCCA
>JASDQU010102929.1:54416-75115 GCA_032191745.1 Picea mariana | reverse complement strand
CTCCCTCTAATTATAGGACCATTATGATTAGCCCGATTTTAGCCAAGCTTTATGGAATTATTTTGGAAAAGAAGATTATCCTTTGGCTAGAAAGTCACGGTAAAAGAGCTAAAGGCCAAGCCATGTTTATGAGATATCATTCAACTGTGGACCTCTTGTTACCTTTAGGATCATTGCAGAGGAGTTCCGCAATACTAAAACCAATCTTTTTTGTTGTTTTATTGACTTTAGAAAAGCTTTTGACATGGTTCCTAGGAAAAACCTTTGGAATAGGTTGGAAGAGATAAAAGTGCCTCTCGAGTTGAGGGTTGTTGCAATAAGGATGTATGAGAACATTATTGCTAAGTTTAAAAACACTGAGGGTTGGTCAAAAGAGTTTAACTGTAATATCAGAGTCAAATAAGGTTGTCCCTTGTCCCCTACCCTTTTTGGCATATACATTGACAAGTTAGAAGATTGCTTGGAAAAAGCAGGTTGTGTCGGTCCCACTCTCACTGGTATAGTCATCAATCTTCTTCTTTATGTCGATGATATCGTTCTTATGGCAAGGAGTCCCCATGACCTTGAAAACCAACTAAGAATCCTCAAGGATTTTTGCTCAAATATGGGTATTGTTAATACGTATAAGACTAAGGTCATGATTATTAAATCCAATAAGGTCACTTATGATACCTTTGTATATGACAACAACAACTTGGAGGAAGTGACTTCATACAAATATATTGGAATTGATATTCACCACAAGCTCAATTGGAATTATAACATTAAGAAAATGATTATTGGGGGATGAAAATCTTATTATGGGCTTGAAAACAATTGTAAATCAACTGATCTTTGGAGTTTGGATAAGAAGAAACTCCTCTTTGAGACTCTTGTTACACATGTTATTCTTTATGGATGTGAAGTCTGGGGTTGTAGTATCTCTCGTGAATCTTGGAGAAAGATAGATGCTAGGATTTTTTTTCGGTCGAAAATTTGCACGTCAAATTGAACGACGTCCTGATGGTGCCCTCGAAATTCGTGTACAATATTTTTTAGATGAATTTTTTTCTGCGGTAATCATATTTTGGCCAAAACGTTTATTTTTAACGGATTCCGTGAAAAACTATATTTTGGCCAAAAGAATATTTCAGCCAAAAAATTGAAAATGGGACTGTTTGCAGGAAACTGCAAATTCTCTCCATCTTACTTGATCTTTGGAGGTAGCGACCTCATACAAATACTCAGAATTTAGTTTCAAAATTGATCTCAACATTTTCAAAATTGAATTTACTTTCATTGGATATAATTTGTTTTCATTTTCATTGTTTTTATCTAATTTTATTTAATTTTATAAAAAAATCACTCCATAATATTTTTAGGTGAGATTATGATTGAGTGAAATGAAAAATCCATATCTCTAAAAATACAAAGTGGAAAATTATGAAAATTTTATATTCATAATCCTTAAACTATTCTTTTTAAAAGGGTATTTTTAGATTTTAATTTTAAGTAAAAATTAAGATAGATACATGGTGGGGGAAAACATGTGTTTAAAATCTGTAACTTTTTCATATAGGTCAACTTCAAAAAATTCTAGAAATTATAATATTCATCCGTTAGATTCAAAACTATAGTCATCACAAAATATAGTCTATGTAGATTGTTGTAGTATATTTCATTTGTCAAAAACAAAAGTTTAATAATGAATACATTGTTGGGGGAAAAATAACTCATTATCTTTCCCTTCATTTTTAACGAACATACTGTATTGTCGCACTACTTCTGCAACAAACATTATGTCTGTAATGTGACATGGAAGGAGAGCAGGTTTTTCTGTGGAGACAAAAATTCTTATGACAGTGTAATTATCCAAATGTTCGATTGTCCCCTTCTTGTCCAAAAAACTGGTTGCCTGTTGAGATATGTAGGGAGCATCTTCTCCTAACAACAAAACTTTGAAAACGGAGACGAAGCCATTAAAAACCTCATAAAAATAGTGGGAAGCCTTGTGCTTCCACAAGGCCTGGTACCATAACATTACCGGGTGGAATTCGCAGTTGACATTCTTGGACAAAGACAGTTGTGAAAACCAATAGGAATGCGCTATTGCAAAAACTAAATAGGACGACATATAAAATTTATTTTCCCTTTTGAAGCTTGACAATTGGGAACAAATTTCATGGGAAATTAACCTGCCCCAATAAAAAATGGCTTGTTCATTGACTATGAAATACAAAATATAAAGAGTCATCCGGGAAACAGTTACTGTGGACTCCTGTCTCATTATTCTTGTAAAGAGCCAAGCAATTTCACAAAATGGATTTCTAAATTAACTAACCTGGAAGCTTGTAATATCTTCAGGAACTAGAAGCAGATTTTCCAAAAAATGGGGCAAGAGGTCCAACCCGTTATTATTCTTTGCTAGAAACTGTTTGCAATCTTCTCCTTTGAACATCAATGTTGGCTCTGACAATCTTAGCATCTGGCGGAAGACATGAGGTGACAAGGAAACAAAAGAGCAGTCCCGTAGTGGAATAATTCTTTTGTCTAAAATAAATCTATCAATGCACCAAGAGACCAGGTCCTTACAGTAAAAAACCTCAGGGACACAGCCTGCACGAGCAATCCCAGAGGTCCAAATTACTTGGTTCTCTGCATCTGAGGTTGAGTAATAAGAATATTCCCTAGACCACTGGAAGTTCTGGTCCTCACGCCCAAAGATGTTCATTGTATCTCCAAAGAACTGCTATCGAGCTAATGCCATAGGTTTATGGGAACGTTGGTTTGTTGCAGATGATGGTTTAAATGAACAGTTAGAGCCGATAATGTAACTCTCTGCTAAATCTTGGTTAAATTCTTATGAATGGGAAATCTCTTCAAGCCTTTCGTCGATTAATGACAAATTGTATGGGTGGTGCATGATGAACTGTTAGCAGTAAAGCTTACTTATTGCATATTTAGAAATGCAAAGGTGGTGGGTACAACGAAGAGCAATTAAGGATTAGAGGTTTCGTGAACGTGCGGAGGCCACAACGTGCGAACGACATTTCATGGTTTTGAAATCAACACTCGAATGGGATAATATAAGCCCCCACAAATCTTGGTTTAATGCGCATCAATAGGAGATCTTCTCGAGCCTTTCGCCCATCAATGAAAATCTATACGATTCCTGCATGATGACTTGTTAGAATTAAATGTCAGTAATTGCATATTTAGAAACAAGATATGTATATTTATATAAAAAAAGTATTTTTTTTCTTTTATTATAAACAAGTGCGAAGGTGACGGAGACGACAGAGAGCAAGGAAATAATGGGAAGCTCTGAAAAGCGATGGGACGAGATTCAAAAAAGGGTTACGTGGATACTCAGGACATGCGAGTGTTCCACGGTCAAATTTTAGGTATTGGAAAATTTGACTGCAAAATGTTTAAAATGGAAGAGATGAAGATGGGGCAGTTTAGCGGCCGGTTTGTATATTTGCAGAATTCCGGCAAAGTGGCTAAATATGGAATAGGGAAATTGCTAATTGCATGTCTAGAAATAAGATCTTATATATAATTCACAATTTCTAATTGCAAAGTGGCACAGGCATAGGAAGCAACCACTAGGAACTAAATATTTCTTCAACCCGCGAAACCGACGATCTGCCAAAGAAATTCGAATAAATGGCGAAGTATGGAAAGCAGACAGATGGGCTTCAAAATGGGGTGACAATAGTTCCACAAAAGACGTGAGGAACCTACGGTTAAATTGTATTTCTCAGAAGTTTTCAGTGCAAAATGTATACCATAGAAGATTACATGATAGCTCGACCATAATACGGAAGAGGGTATGATCTGAGTCCATTTGTAAATTTGTATATTGCAGAAGTGACGATACAATTTGTAGGCCATTGGACAACATAAGTCCAATATAGAGCCCGCCTACTGGGAATTCACGGTCGGAGAAGTGTCTGGGTATGGAATGGGGAAGCGGTCGGTCGGTGTCGCGATAAAAGAGCACAAGTGCAAGTGTGAACCCGCAAGACCGCCCATGCGCGCAACCATACATTTTCGGAAAAACCAATAAGTGACGAAAAAGATAAAGTTCAGGTAAAAGAGAAACTGATAATTGGCCAAGTATTGAAGACGAAAAACAAGGAACAATATATTCACATCTGTAACATATATACCATTTTCGTGGCAAGATATATACTTGGAAAGAATTGCGAAGTTGGTGGGAACAGAAAACAATGACCAAGAATACGATCCGCGAGTTTACTTGGGTCTTGCTTGTATGCTTTGTCTGTCAATTTGTATATAGCGCAATTCCGAAGCATTTTATTAGCCAGCCAACCCACAAGTCCAGTTGTCAATTTGTATAGTGCGGAACTATGGGTGTTGTTTGCAGGACACATAACTATAGAGGAAATGTTTTTCCCTTTAATACAGCTTCTGTGGCGCAAATGTGGTATGGCTCGTTTTAACACTTTTTCATCTGTAAACAAAGGAAATCTTGAGCCCACCAACCTGGAGCCTGTCTGTCAATTTGTATATCGCGGAGCTTCGAATGTTGTTAGGAGGTCATGGAAAAGTAGAAGTACAATGTTGACCCAGCCAATGCACAAGTCCGCCTGTCAAGTTGTATATGGCGGAACTCTGGGTGCTAGTTGTAGGATAGGGAACAACAAGCCCTTAAAATTCAAATAGTCAGAAAATCTAGTTGTCAATTTGTATATCGCGAAACTCTGGGTGCTATTTGCAGGACACAGAACAACAGAATCCCAATTTTCAGCTCGTCAGCCCGAGAACCCACAATCATAAAACTGGCTAAGTATGGAATGAGGGCTTTGTGCATGCTCTATAAAATCTCATCGCCATACTGTATAAAAGTACATATTTCGTATGTATAAAAGAAAATATCCAGCTACCTATAATTTGATAAATTTCAATTTCTATTGTGTCTAGGAGCCCTTGTTTTAAAAAAAACTAATTCGGAATGCTATTTTTTTTGTGTTTTTGTCCACGAAACTATGTAACAGAGGTTACTACTATTTTTTTTTGTGTGTTTGTCCATGAATGTATGTAAATAAAAAAACTTCGGGAATGATAATTTTTTTGTGTCCAAGAACCTTTTAAATGTTAATAATTTTTTATAAATTTCGGGAAAAACTAATTCGGGAATACTATATTCAGCATGGAAACCACATGTACTTCAACTTCCTACCAATTGTCACCAAATGCATTGTTGAAGATTAGATTTTATTGCAACCTGTGCGTGTAAGTATGTTCTTCATACATTCTTCCATGGTTGTAACATATTAACTTAACTATTAAACTTCATTTTCTACTAATTGCCCACAAATTCTTTGTTCAAGATTATATTTTATTGAAACGTGTGGCTGTAATTGTGTTCTTCATACATTCTTCCATGACTGCAACATATTAACTTAAGTATTAAACTTCTTGCATTATGGGTTGCTAGCATTAAAACTTAATAATTGCATGTCTAGAAACAAGAATAATGATTTTGCTGCAGGATTGTACATTGGTATTGCTATGTTCTATCTGCATTACGAATAGAATTGAACGTTAGTTTGAAACTGTGTAATCCATTTTTTGTTTGCATAAAAGGCAAACAATACATTGTCATATAATTGTTAGATGTTCCATTTTAGAAAAAATAACCTAAGTAAACACAATATCGAAGAAGTACGAGAGCATTGAACCATGCCAATGAGAACAGGTGTTAAATCCAGAAAAGAAGCAACAACGAAGAGTCCAAGGCAATTTTTTTTAATAGCAAATCCATTTAAAAAAATAAGAAAAACACTGGGTATTGTACATCCATCCTTAGAAATTGGACCCAGTTCTTCGGGCCAAAACATTGAACGTATCTGCTACAAACACAGGCAGGGGATCCGCAGTATGCAAGATCCTTGCAATTTTCTCCTCGATGAATCATCCTGTGCTGAAATTGATAGTTTTCAGAAGCTTCCCGTGAGGAAGAAGACGAAAAACATTGCAGGGCAAATGGAATAGCCCTTAACTGAAACCGACTTTGCATGGTCGAAACAAGTTCAGGAGCAGAGGTTGCATGTACAATTTCAGAGGCCCAAATTAGTCCATTCTAGGTGGAAGGAGATGACTAGTAGAAAAATGCCTTGCAGCAGTGAGATTTTTGGACTTGGTTCCCGAAAATGTTATTTGTATATCCATAGAACATTACACTAGGCCCACAAGTGAATAATTTTTTGGCTTGAAATATATCTCTGGGAGCATCAACATATGACTACTTTACATTGAAACTCTTCTGCCCAGAACGAACTAATTTGGAGCTCTGGAATTCCTATTTTCGCGCTGCAAAGCGGCTATTGCGTTTAGCGTTGGTTTCTTTTTTGAAACTCCTTTTGGTGTTGTCAAGACCGCCATCACTAAGCCGGGAAGTTCCGTCCGTTATGGTTGATTTCAATTTGGGCACAGGAGTTGGAAGAGTCTTTGCATTGCCATCATCCATTGTTGAATCATCGCCCATCAGATCATCTTCTTTTGGCTCATAATTCATGACAACAACCTCTGCGCCAGGCATGAATGCAACTGGGCTGGTTCGGTACTTGGCGTTTCACGGTGTCCATTCTCCTGTGCAAATTCTAGGCGTTTAAGCCTTGTGCACGTTCCCTAGATCCAACTTCTGTTGGTCCACACACTTAGATCTGATGGCCCAGATCTGATCTCCTCTGCGTGCTCTCCTAAGTGTTTGGACGTGGATTTGACGGTCACGATTTCCTCCTCTACAGTTGATCTATGACTGCTAAACTCCTTCTCCTCATCTTTTGATCTCTTCCTCGCTTGGAATATTTCAATGTTTCGGAGGTCTCGCCTTCGATTTATCTCCTGCGAGCCTTGTAACTTTGAGTCTCACTCTGAACGTGTTAGGGGCTTGGGTCTGGAAATTCACACGACATAGGGGTCAGGGGAGAGTATTCTCTTCACACGGGTGTTTTAAGGTCTACACGACACTTCCTATCTCATCCATTTTACGACTTATGCTCGGGAAGCCCTCCGGAGTGAAGCTGGGCATACCGTTTATCAATGGGAATTATGAGTTTCTAAGGAGATGAAAGCTTACGCATAACATATCCATTTCACACAGAGATATTTATTCATTCATATATATATATAAACCAGGAAATCATTCATCATTCTAGCTCAACAATTAATGCCAAGAGAAGACTTATCAAAATTAGACAATGTGAAGTGACTACTGGAAGAGGTACTTGTTTCCACCCAAACGTATCATCAGTCACTCCAAATGGATTTACCACCCCGATCTAGACCATGATGCTCTGCAACACAACCTTTTCTTCTCGCTCAACCACAATAGGGACAAAGGTTACTCCCCTCTTCCCGCAGGATCCTGGCAATGGTTTACACGATACCAAGCAAGGAGGACTAGCCTCGTTTATCAGATTGTATCATAGCCTTCTCTACCATTTCCTTTTTCCAGAACACTTAATTTTTCATTTGTTCCTTGAATCCCCAAGATTCACTTCCTGTCTCTGCACTCTTCGCAGGCACGTTCTTCCCTTTTCCCCCCACACCTTCCCTTCTTGCCTTTTTTAGCATGGTCACATGTGGCCCGAATTCCTAGTCAACGGTCAAGTCTGGAAGCCTTACGGATGAGTGCCTACACACCCCATCCCTCATTAACTCTTGAGGAGGTCTTCCCACCCACCGGCCTGACTGTAATTCATTTCTGGGTCAGAGGATGGTTTTGGTCCTAAGCAATTAAATCCAGTAAGCACTGGTCTGGTGAAGGTTAACACAACCATTCCTGGTCCCCTTCACCCTCTCATCGTATAACATTCGTGGTATTTCTAAGTACACCCCACTTCCATTAGTCATGCAACACTTGTCCATTTTCTTAGTAAATAATTAGGTTCACATTCGTTTACCTTTCAAACAAAGGTCCATGGAATCAATATTCACACATATAAAGTTTTCAATAGTCTTTTGGACATTTATAGTTATATTTACAAACTGGGGGAAACAAGGTGTCACAATTCCCTCCCCCTTAAAGGAACATCGTCCTCGATGTTCTATCTATTAACATGTCTAGTATGTACATAAGTGAACAAAAATGGGTATGCCTGTCTCATGGCATCCTCCATTTCCCACGTGGCCTCATATGGACCAAAGTGTTTCCACTGCACCTTGACCTGTGCAATGGTTTAATTCCTGAGTGAGGTTTCTTTCCTGTCTAGTATGCATTGAGGTTATGGAATAAATTCTCCCTCCAGTTCCACCTGGATCATAGACCAATCAATTATATTATTAGAATCATGTACATATTTCTTCAGTAATGAAACATGGAAAACATTATATGCTTTTACTGTGGGAGGAAGTGCTAGCCTATAGGCTAGAGGTCTCACTCTATCTAGAACTTCAAAAGGTCCACAATACCGAGGTGCCAACTTGGCACAAGCTCCCATCCTCAGGGAAATATTCATGGGCCTAACTCTGAGATAGACATGGTATCCCGTCTTGAATTCTCTGGGGGTTCTCTTTCTGTCGGCATAACATTTCTGTCTGTTCTGAGCAATTTTTAGATTTTTCTTTATCTGAATCATTTGTTGTTTCATTTCTTTCAACATGTCAGGTCCAATTGTAATTCTTTTCATGGGATTACTCCAACTGACTGGAGTGTTACACAACCTACTATAGAGGACTTCAAAAGGGCTCATCTTTAGGGATTCTTGGTAGCCATTGTTGTAGGCAAATTCCACCAATGGCAGGTAATATTCCCGCTTTTTAGGTTGATGCATTACATGCATCCTTAGCATGTATTCTAGTATTTGGTTTACTCTTTCCGTATGTCCATCGGTTTGAGGATGATAGATAGTGATAAACAATAATTTGGTCTCCAGGCCAGCCATCAAGAATTTACAAAAGTTTGAGGTAAATTTGGTGTCTCTGTCAGACGCGATCTCCTTAGTCATGCCATGCAGTTTGAATATCTCCTTCATGAATATGTTGGCGATATCTATTGCCTTGTAGGTTGATTTGATGGGAATAAAATGAGCGGACTTGCTCAATTTATCCACTACTACCATGATGGCATCATTTTGTCTGGCCGATGTTGGTAATCCGGTGATGAAATCCATGGAGATGGTATACCATTTCCATTGTGGGATTAGTAGAGGTTGTAATAATCCTGTTGGGTGTCGGTGTTATAATTTAACTTGCTGACACTCTAGACATTTAGCGAAATACTCAGTTATGTCTTTCTTCAATCCAGGCTAATAGAATTGTTTCTTGGTGGTCGTGACCATCTTCTGATATCTCGGATGGCCGATGTATAGTCTATTGTGTAATTCATCCATTATGAACCTCTTCAAGTCGTCACAACTTGGAATATATAGCCTGTTTCGATAAGTCAATAGACCTTCATCTAGCATCTGGTAGCCTTCATACTTTAGCCCCACGGGTTCTTTCTCCAGGTATGAGGTCACGGTATCGGAGAATGCATCTGTTTCTTGTGCATTCTTGACTCTTTCCTTGACATTTGTCTCGCAATTGCTCACTGCTGTCAGGTGAATTGTTTTCATACTTCTGCTAAGGGCATCGATCACCTTATTTTCCTTTCCTCTGATATGTTTGATTTTGAAATCAAACTCGCTAAGGAGGGTCATCCACCTAGCTTGTCTAACATTGAGTTTTGGTTCATCAAACAGGTGTCTCAACGCACAGTGGTCTGTCATAAGTACAAATTTCCTACCCAGGAGGTAATGTCTCCACATTTTAAAGGCGTGCATTATGGAATCCAACTCTAGATCATGGGTCACATAGTTGACTTCATGTTGTTACACCTCAAAATTACTCACTTCGATAGTGTCGCAAGTGTTGTCATTACAAGTGTTGTAAGTGTCGCATCTTGTCCGCAAGTGTCGCATCTTGACCACAAGTGTTGCAAGCATAAAAAACATCATACTGCCACCGTACCTATGTCGTGCCTCTAACGACATCATAGGGACACTTAAGACACCTCAAAGAGTAGTTTTGAAGAATATAAATCAATTGACAAGAAGTACAAGCCTTTTGCCACTGGAAAAACCACTCAAATATGGATTTTGGAGAGGAGCGCTCCCCTACCCACTGTCAGGGATTGTTGGCACTCCCTAAGCCTCTTTGAGGGAGTGTTTGAGCGCCCTGTGCACCCTTTTTGGGGAGCGATACCCTTTTCTGAGCAAATTTTGGGTTTGTTGAGGTAAATGAGGGAAGAATCCCTCAATTCCTTAAGGTGGTTGGATTCGAATAGATAGTCAAGGCATGATCTTAGGGAATATCCTCAACTGAAGGAGAATAATACTCAAATTATCCCAAAGATCTCTCAAGTGGTTGGACCTCTCCAAGGTTATATAAGGAGGCTTTCTCATGGTGAAAGAGACAATGGAGATTGAGAATTACATCATACTTATGATCTCACGAGTGAGATGTCATCAAAGCAATCAATGGATATTATTTGAGCAAAGGGGTTGGAAAAGGAGAACTGGAAGAAGCTGTTGCACCTTCATCCAAAGGATTGTAAGTACTTTTACTTGTTCTCATTAATAATCAATGCTTGGCATGTTTCTTTCAAACTTATGCTTGTGTCACATGAGTTTGTCTGTAGTAGATGGATCTATGTTTGATCTAATCTCAGTAGAGTAGGAAGTCTTTTGTACCTTTTTTTCTTTTACAGGACCTATCAGGGAGCTCGGGATCAAAGCTCAGCCTGGACTTTGCAGGGACAAACGTCGTTAATAAGGTACATATATTTCTCCTTCTCTTTCATTTATTATCTTGATTAGATCTAAAAGAAAGTCAGTGTCCATGTTAAGCACTTTTCTGTCTTGGCCTTAGGAGTCTAGAGACCAAGAGGGAATCCACTTGTCCACAGGGGGATTCACCTACAACACATGTTCATTCAATTTTCAAGATTCATAGCAAACTACGCTTCCTTCTTGCATAAGTACTCCTCCGAGTCCTTCCTTGTAGGCATCAGTGCACACGAGGAAGTCCTTATCGAGATCAACGATCTTCAACACATGTGCATGGGTCAGAAGGTGTTTTAGTGACTGCAACCTTTCTTCACATTATGATGTCCAAATGAATTCAACCCCCTTCCTCTGGAGGGCAGTGATTGGACAACCAATCTTGGAAAACCCCTTTATAAACCTCTTATAGTATCCTGTTAAACCTATAAAGGATTTGATATCTGAAACATCCTTTGGGGTAGGCCATTTCATGATGGATCTGATTTTTTTAGGGTCTATTGCTACCCCTTCTTCAGATATGACATGGCCCAAGTAATGTATTTGCTTCTGGAAAAAAGTCACACTTGCTAAATTTGGCGTAGAGTTGATGCTCTCTTAGCACTTGAAGTACAAGTCTAAGATGTTCCTCATGAAGTACAAGTAGATCAAGATATCTTCAATAAAAACCAATACAAACTTATCTAGGAATTTGTTGAGTACATTGTTCATCAAGCACATAAAGGTGGCAGGGGCATTGGTTAATCCAAATGGTACTACCACAAATTCGTAGTGACTATATGTTGTCCTGAAGGTGGTTTTGTGGATGTCTTCATCCTTTATTCGGATTTGATGGTATCCAGATCTGAAGTCAATCTTTTAGAAAATGGTATCACCCCCCAATTGATTGAACAAGTCATCGATTCTGGGTAAGGGGTATTTGTTATTTATGGTTACCTTATTGAGCTGTCTATAATCTATGCACAGTCGGAACGTTCCATCTTTCTTCTTCACAAACAGGATTGGTTCTCCCCATGGAGACACGACAGGTCGGATGTAGCTTTTGTGCATCTTTTTTATTAGCTATAGTTTGAGTTCAACTAGCTCGAGTGTACTCATCCTATAGGGGGTCCTAGATACTAGTACCGCTCTAGTTGCAAGTTCTATTGAGAAGTCAATGTCCCTTCTCAGAGGTAGACTCGATACCTCTTCTGGAAACACATCTCTATACTCTCTTATTATGGGGTGGTCTTCTGGGCTTGTTTTGTCATCCTCAACAGATTCTGACACTTGTATTTCATATAGAGGACATCCCTTTCTGCAATACTTTTTCATTTGAAGGGATGATATTCGTCTCACTGAGACATGATTCTGAATCCCTTGGAGGTTTATCCTTCTCCCTTCTTCATTTACACATTTTTAGGTTTTGTGGTAACAATCCAATTTAGTTTTATATGCAGCTAGCCATTCCATACCAATCAGCAGGTCATACCATCCTAGGGGATGTATGTTAAGATTAGCTTGGGTGAACAATCCATCCACAGTGAATTGGAAAGCTAGTACGACCTCCACTATTTTTCTTTTGGTGCCAGTGGCTAACTGTACCAACAATGGCTTGGCATGTTTATGTGGCTTTAATTTACACTTATCAACAACCCTATGGGCCACATAACTCAAATTTGAACCAGGGTCTATTAAAATAGATACTAGATGATTGGCGATCATACCTTCCATTTCCACCACTGAAGCTTGGTGGTCGGCTTGTTTATTATCCACGGTTGCATAGATTCGTGGCATACTCCTGGCCACATCATTGACGGTGGTAGCTTCTTGGACGTTGTAAGTTATCCTACTATTCTGCTATCTGTGCGGATAGTCCCTCAGTAGGTGCTCTTTCCCACAACCCCAACATTTCAAGGGTTCTTTCTTTGGGTTATCAGTCTTTCCTGGGGTTGATCCAAATGGTTTACTTTCGCTCTGGGAGGGGAAATTCTGTTGGTGTACACTTCGGGCAGAAAAGATCATCCTTGAATCCTTCTTATAGTTTTTAAATCTTGGGGGTCTAAACCCCTTTTTCTGGAACCCCAAAGTATTCTTCTGCATCCAGCCTTCGCGAGATTTTCTCTGATGCCCAAACTGTTCATAACAATATCTTGCCTTTTGGATAGTGTCTTCTAGGGTCTTTGGCTCGTCAAACTCAATTTTGTTATGATAGTACTTAGGTAGCCTACTGATAAATCGCTGCAACTTTGACTTTTCCACTTTTATGTAGGGTATATACCTCAACAACTCAAAGAATCTACTAACGTATTCCTCTATGGTGATTTGCCCCAGCTTGAGTTCATAGAACTCTTTAGTCTTCTCATCAAAATATTTTTTCCGACAGATACTTCTTCCTGAAGTATTTCTCAAACCATTCCCAAGATAGGTCGTGTTAGCAACAATTCTTGTCTTGGGCCCGAGAGCATCCAGAGCTGCAGGTTGCACGAAGAACGCCCAAGTGTAGCACGTAAAGCCCCATTTCAGGCTAAAAATCAAGTGAGTGGGCCAAATTACGTCATCAACAGCCCAGATTCATCTATAAAAGCAGATCAACGGTCGGCGGGAAATCACAGTTAACGAAGTGGTGCTGAGGTTAGCGCAATGGATAGCGCCCATATTATGTGCAAGGAAAGATAGCATCCGTCCATCTAGAAGATGCGTGGCGCGAGATCTAGTCACGTTGGTGTTTCAACATTCGGGGATTCGAAGGGTGAAGGTTCCTTGTTGTCCTATGTCTCAAAAACCTGAACCCCGAAAGCACCAAAGGTGCCCAAAATCGGGCCCGCAGTATTACGGGGCAATCTCAGCTGTCCACCTGTAGGAGACACCTGGCGCGCGATTAGGTTCCTCTCCATTTCGCCCATCGCGATTCCAAGGCTCAAGGTACAACATCGTCGGGAGATTTCAGAACCGTCATATCTAGAGGGACGCGTGGCGCCAGATTAAGTTGTCTCGGCGTTTCGCTCATCACAATTTCAAGAAGCAGGGATCATCCCCTTCCTATTCCCGAATGTCGAAAGCGCCTTTGAGAGTAAACACAGGGTCACAGCCTGTGGTCACTAGGGAAAGAAAGAGCTACGCAAAAGGGGCCAAAGGCGTCGGGTTTCAGTCACAGAGAGGCTTGTCACGACCTCCAGTTGCCATCAGGCCTGACCTCGATCCTGGTTTGCGCTTGGAGTAAATGAAGGAAAGAAGGGGTGGTTGAAACCTCTCCTCATTCATTAAGTGTGAGGTATGGAGGGTCTGGAGAGCAGTCTGCTCAAGGGGATCCTGTGTACTCATTTTTCCAGAGAAGTCATGCTAAGTTCTCAACTAGTCGGAGGAGGTCTGCACACACTAGCTCAGTTTTTAATGGTTAAGCTACTCCTCTTACAGAAGCCATGCGCAATTAAAGTGGCGTTTGAAGAAGGATATCAGTACGAGTTTGACTGAAGGGACACCAAGCCTTGGGTGAATGGGCACGCCTCTGTTAGGCGAATTTCTCTGAGTATATAAACTCAGTCTTTGTATTTTGTAAAGGATGGATGGTTGAGCAAGGCTCCCGATTGTAAATTTTTGATGAAGCGTTGGTCGCTCTGGTTAATGTATACGGCATTTGAGATTTCTTACTTTATGGATGTCAGCTTCTTTTCCATCTCTTTGTTTACTGTGTTAGAACAACTCAGAATTGGAGGATCCATTCGAGTTGCACTGTTGTAGGATGATGTAGGTTGGATCACTGCAATAGTCACAACGTTTCTAATTAGTTTTTGTGTTTTCTCAGCGCTGGAATGGCTTGGAATTGGAGGATCCAGTCGAGTCACCCTCCAGCTCCTTGAAACTCTGGACCAAGAGGATCTTGGCTTCTGATTTTTTCTTCCTCAAGCTTCCGAAGGCCTGTTGCCCGAGGCAGTCTTGCTCACCCTTCTCACAAGTCTTCCATCTACCACCCTTTAATCCACTTATTGACAGAAGTTGGATCAAGACCTCCCTTGCTTTCTACATACCAGGCCCGGTTTCCTGAGTTAAAGCTATATCTTCTTGAGTCCTTACCTATCCGATCACCCCATTAAACAAATCGTGACATAAAACTGATGGGCATTGGGCTATGCTCCTGCAAGCAATCCAGGAGTGACTTTTGACGCCCACATTTCTGGCGTCGTTGCCAGGGACGAAGTTGAAAATTTTCCCCGGGATTGAACGACAATGATTAACTGATTCTGAATGTGCATCAGATATCAGAATTATCAAGATTGCTACTGTGCACCTGGCGACTCCACTGTGGCGACTCCATTGTTTCCACTTCACTGTTTCAGTTGTGGCTATTATTGGCACACCTGAAAGATAACCCAGATGAGCTTTCTCGAGAAGGTTTCAGCGGCTGCTTTCTCAACCTAAGAAGCTTCCTGGGGTAATGACAACGTTATGATATGGCCTTTGATGGTGAACAAGGACCAGGCACATTTGAAGCTGTGCATCTTTCACCTGGCGACTCCATGATTCGAGGATCGATTGGCGACTTCATTGGTTCGATATGGAGAAAATTTTGGCTCAAAGGTTTGCTTTCTGTGACTTTTCTCAGATAGTTGGTTTTCCTAATGCACTTCTTGATAGAGACATATGGGAAAATTTCCTCCCTGAATTTCACGCAAAGAGTTGGGAGGTACCAGCTGAGAATTTACTGGACTTTCATGAGGTTATTCATCGACTTAATATCATGCATGAAGATGTCCAGATTAAGCTCTTCAGGTATTCATTGAAGGGAGTTGCTCTTGAGTGGTGTCGATCTCTTCCTGCTGCGAGCATCCGCTCTTTAACAGGTTTTCATACAGCTTTCAATTCATTTTGTAAAGATTATTTTCTAGCTGATTGTTTGTATGAAAACTATTGTGAGGAGTTTCTTTCGCTTCATGAAGCCTCTACTGGCCCTGAAGACCAGGTCCATGATGAAGCTTTTACTGTAAAGCATTTGCTAGAAAAATATGGAGTTGTTGAATGATATTAATTGTGTTAGCCCTAGAACGAAAGCATCTAATATCATATCAGAGGCCTCTATTCTTTTAGATGTTCATAATGATCAACATGCCTCTTGTGGAAATTGTGAGTTTATAGAGCAAATGTGGTCCATGGTAGATGACTCACCTGGATATCGGGTTGAAGCAAATGTTCCTAGCAGCTCTGCTCATGATGACGAAAACCCTCTCTTTTTAAAAGAGGGGTTAGTTGTGGAAGAGGATTCTTCTCTTTTCCCCCAGGGGGTCTCTCACGATATATTTTTACCTGGGATTAAAGAGAAAAGGATTATGTATGAGCAACCAGAAGAAGCAGGTCCCACTGTCCCTGAAACGAAAATTTTTTACGGGATCACTGTTCTGGAGGAGGATCATATCAATGAAGGACAACCCCTTTTTGATGTATATTATAGTGATGATGACCAGCAAGCTTATCCTACATTTGATCACTATAAAGATATTGAAGAGCCAGTCAGCAAGCAGAACCACCCCATGGTCCCTATTTATGATGAATACGAATCTGACCCGGGGGAGAGCCAAGAAGAGGAAAAGGAACCAGAGGAATAGCTGAACACATATTTCATTCCAGAGCCAGTCAGCGAGCAGCTATCGCCTGAGATCAGTGAGCCTACGTCAGTTTTCCACTCACCTGTTCTTATCAAAGATATTCAACCACATGTGAGTAACTCTGTAGCAGAGGAGGTTGTCTGTCACCAATTTCCCAAAATTCGCCACTCATTCTATGACCCTGTCGGCGAATACATGGAGTGGCATGTCATTTATGCCTTGGAGCCGCCCTATTTCATATCAACTTCAGCGTGTGAGGAGAAGTTGAAGAGTGCAGCCGTTCTGCTGTCACGGTTACACTATCTACTGGTAATCATCGACAGAAGGAAGGAGCTTCTATCCAGGAAGCTGCTTGAATGGCTATGGTGGAATTTTTCTTTCACCTGGCCCATGTAAAGTGTTTTATTAGTTTAGGATTGTATATAAATAAGCTTCTTTGAGCATGTATCTTTATTTTGTTGCTTTTATTTTTTGGCCTGTATTTTCAGCAGCGGGATGTTTTGAGCCTGACTCCATAGCCCAACAGCAAGGCACTGAAGCTGCAGAATGAGTTCTTAGAGCATCATAGGGACGACTCTATTCCCCATGGAGCCTAATGTTAGCAACAATTCTTGTCTTGGGCCCGAGAGCATCCAGAGATGCAGGTTGCACGAAGAATGCCCAAGCGTAGCACGTAAAGCCCCATTTCAGGCTAAAAATCAAGTGAGCGGGCGAAATTACGTCGTCAACGGCCCGGATTCATCTATAAAAGCAGATCGACGGTTGGCAGGAAATTGCGGTTAACGAAGTGGCACCGAGGTTAGCACAATGGATAGCGCCCATATTATGTTTAGGGAAAGATAGCAGTCATCCATCCAGAAGACGCGTGGCGCGAGATCTAGTCGCGTCGGCGTTTCAGCATTCGGGGATTCGAAGGGTGAAGGTTCCTTGTTGTCCTATGTCTCGAAACCCCGAACCCCGAAAGCACCAAAGGCGCCCAAGGTCGGGCCCGTAGTATTACGGGACAATCTCAGTTGTCCACCCGCAGGAGACACCTGGTGCGCGATTAGGTTCCTCGCCGTTTCGCCCATCGCAATTCCAAGGTTCAAGGTACATCATTGTCGGGAAATTTCAGAACCGTCAGATCTAGAGGGATGCATGGCGCCAGATTAAGCCGTCTCGGCATTTTTCTCATCGCAATTTCAAGAAGCAGGGATCAACCCCTTCCTATTCGCAAACACCGAAAGCGCCTTTGAGAGTAAACACAGGGTCATAGCCTGTGGTCACTGGGGAAAGAAAGAGCTGCGCAAAAGGGGCCAAAGGCGTCGGGTTTCAGTCACAGAGAGGCCCGTCACGACCTCCAGTTGCCATCGGGCCTGACCTCGATCCTGGTCTGCGCTTGGAGTAAATGAAGGCAAGAAGGGGTGGTTGAAACCTCTCCTCATTCATTAAGTGTGAGGTATGGAGGGTCTGGCAGGTGGTCTTCTCGAGGGGATCCTGTGTACCCATTTTTCCAGAGAAGTCATGCTAAGTTCTCAACTAGCCGGAGGAGGTCTGCACACGCTAGCTCAGTTTTTAATGGTTCAGCTACTCCCCTTAAAGGAGCCATGCACAATTAAAGTGGCGTTTGAAGAAGGATATCAGTACGAGTTTGACTGAAGGGACACCAAGCCTTGGGTGACTGGGCACGCCTCTATTAGGCGAATTTCTCTGAGTATATAAACTCAGTCTTTGTATTTTGTAAAGGATGGATGGTTGAGCAAGGCTCCCGATTGTAAAGTTTTGATGAAGCATTGGTCGCTCTGGTTAATGTACAAGGCATTTGAGATTTCTTACTTTATGGATGTCAACTTGTTTTCCATCTCTTTGTTTACTGTGTTAGAACAGCTTGGAATTGGAGGATCCAGTCGAGTTGCACTGTTGTAGGATGATGTAGGTTGGATCACTGCAACAGTGGCAGCATTTCTAATGAGTTCTTGTGTTTTCTCAGCGCTGGAATGGCTTGGAATTGGAGGATCCAGTCAAGTCACCCTCCAGCTCCTTGAAGCTCTCGACCAAGAGGATCTTGGCTTCTGAGTTTTTCTTTCTCAAGCTTCCGAAGGCCTGTTGCCCGAGGCAGTCTTGCTCACCCTTCTCACAAGTCTTCCATCTACCACCCTTTAATCCACTTACTGACGGAAGTTGGATCAAGACCTCCCTTGCTTTCTACATACCAGGCCTGGTTTCTTGAGTTAAAGTTATATCTTCTTGAGTCCTTACCTATCTGATCACCCCATTAAACAAATCGTGACATAAAACTGATGGGCGTTGGGCTCTGCTCCTGCAAGCAATCCAAGAGTGACTTCTGACGCCAACAGGTCGTCTTCATGAATCCCTCTCACATTCTTAAGGTATTCCCACCAAATGGAAGCCTTTCCATTCAGGTTGAAAGTGGCTACTCGAGCCTTCAAGTTTTCAGAGAAGTCATAAAATTTGAAATATTTCTTTAGTCCAAGTAGCCAGGCCTCTGCCTCCTCTCCTTTCTTAATCTCACCGTCGAAAGAGGGTGATTTGGCCTTCCTGAATTCTTCGAGATTATGACTTTTGGAATGATTTCATTTCTTCTATTTTCTTTGAGGATGTGAACTGATTCTACTACTAGAAGATCCCTCTGAGTCGCTAGTTTCCTTTTCAGAGGATTCGTTCGATGCTTGTCCCCTACCTCCAGGTTGGACCTTTCTTGAGGTACTCCTTCCAATGCAACCACTTAAAGGGCCATGTTTCCATATCTCAGGTGAAATTCGACTCCTCTTTGTTTGTCATCAGTCCACATGACTGATGCCAGGTCGATGTTGTAGTTGCCTTTGTATGTCGAATGAACTCTGCAACAAGACTGCATTAATTGTTGTTTGCTTCTCTTGCTCTTTTATCAATCTCTCGTTGTCGGCCTTGCAACTCTGTAATTCAGCCATGAGACTCCTCATAGTCTCAGCCAGGTCTGAAGGTGTCTCTACCATCCTCCTCTCGTCAGACTCTTTGTCTCTATTGTGGGAGCCATCCCCCACTTTGTGGTGTGTCACCATTCTATATTATTACAGTTTCCTGCAGTTGATCGACCGCTTGTGTGCAGACAAAACACTTGTTGTTAGCTAACATTATATTAGTTCATAATCAACACATAATTCACATTTCTTAAATAGATACACACACAACAGTAAGCTGCCATTCTTTTCTATACTAAGGGCTTAACCAGAATTTTTAGGAAGGGAGTAAGGTAGGGTATCACCCTTTAAACCCCTTGATGTGGTATTTACGCAACTCGTCCACGTGCCCAAACATGCCAAGTGTTGTAACCATGCTCTGATACCAATTTGTAACACACCCACCCTTCTGAAGGAGATTCTATAGTGTAAAACCTCTAAACTTTCGTCTATTGTTCTCCCGAGAGAACAAACACCAGACACAAGCCCCCTCCATGTGACCACTACTTGTGACCACAAGCCTAACAAGAAGACGCATCGTGAAATCGTGTATTGGATCCTTGCGTGTGAGTCACTTCGACTCTCCCGATCTTCGATCTCCTGATAGGGTCTAACACTTGCTAGCTCCTCCTTTGTATGACCACTGACTGTGATCTGGGGCTCAACCTCAAGCGCTTATCGGGACTTTGTGTTTCGCGAAGTTGGAGGGTCACTCACCTCCCTTCTCCCGATATCTGAAACATTGATATCTCCTCACCACAGATCAACAGTCCCGATTCTTCCACAATCTGACGGTCTAGATCGCGTCAGGATTCCGCAACTTGGGACCTCCAAGTCTCATCTTCCTTCACATTCTCGACTCCTGAAATGTCGATATCTCACCCTGGACAATCAACGGTCCAGATCTCCCCTCGATCAACAACTGGGATGTTTTCGCGAGTTTGTGTTTCGCGAGTTCTTGCACACTTTCCCTTTGACTCCCCTGAGTTGAGAGTTAGCGAAATACTAATCCACTGCCACCTGTCCTCTAACGATAAATGGTCCTGATGATTTCAGGACTTGGCGTTTCGCAGTGTGCATTCTCTTGTGCAACTTCTAGGGGTTTAAGCCTTGTGCACGTTCCCTGGATCCAACGGCTGTTGGTCCACACGCTTAGATCTAATGGCCCAGATTTGATCTCCTTTGCCCGCTCTCTTATTTGTTTGGACATGGATTTGATGGTCACGATTTCCTCCTCTAAATTTGATCTACGACTACTGAACTCCTCCTCCTGAGATTTTGATCTCTTCTCGGCTTGGAATATTTCAATGTTTCGGAGGTCTCGCCTTTGATTTATCTCCTGCGAGCCTTGTAACATTGAGTCTCACTCCGAACGAGTTAGGGGCTTGGGTCTGGAAATTCACACG